>JAUMHM010000001.1:16039551-16050874 GCA_032362435.1 Melikaiella ostensackeni | reverse complement strand
CATTATCCCGATGTTTAGGTCTAAATAAAACTCCTGCATTGGCTTCAGTTAGCTTTCCATAATAATTATCTCTTCAATAATATACTTAGTTTGTATAGAAATATATCTTTCCTTAAGTTAGCCTTTTAAGAAATAGTTCATAAAAACAATGTGGCCCAAAACTTTTGCACACCACTGGAGGTTTGTTTACAAAACGAATGTTCTAGGTCCCTTCGAGTTCAGCCGAATGCAGGTGTAAACATTAGGTGTACATTAGAGTATCCTGTGTTTAAATCTAAAGATCCTGGAAAAATACATTTAAAATTGAATAAAATTCATGAGTGTCTTGTCAACTTCTTTTCGTTAAATTGTTATTCACTAAATAATTTTATGAATACCGTATTACAAGCAAAAACTCACTAGCGAGAGAACATGGCGCGGTGGTAAGCCACAGAGTCTGTAGTACATTCGAAAACTCCAGCGCTGACATTAACTAAAATCATAACTACTCCTAAACTATTGGATATTTTGATCTGAAACTTTCCAAAAAACTTTATTACAGTTTTCTCCGAATTTTTATCGTGAGAAGTATTTGCTTGCTCCACTGACCGTCCGAAGAGTCAACGACAGTGAGGAGTCAGCGATTTTGCTAGAAACAATTTTCCAGGGCGCTTTGGAGTGACAGTACTTTCTTACTTTTGTATCGATTTATCAATCAAGAATCTAGAAATAGATTTCTAGAGCCCTATTTTGACAACTCAATGCAGTAACCCGCGATCCAGATTAGGTTCTCTTGTCTTAGAATAAAGTTGAAGATAATTGAGGTGAAAGACAAAGGGTCACCGTAAGGCGCCCTGGAAAATTGTTCCTAGCAACATCACTAACTCCTCACTGTCGTTGACTCGGCTTCTACCACCACCCGTTCTTCGGATTGTTAGTAGAGATGGAAGAGGACACATGGACGTGTTATACTTTTTCTTTGAACATGAAACATACCGTGTTGAAAAAACGTGCGCCTGGAGTGAAAAAAAAAATTTCCTTACATTTTCTTTGAACCTAATAACATCTTCCAGTCTAACTTTTCAGGGTTTAATTCAGCACTAATTCATCTCGAAAATGCTTTCTCATTTTTTTTTAACATTCAGAATTAGATTATTGAGAACTATCTTTGCCTTTCTTGTAAAATCGTGAAAATGTAGCTTAGGTCCTTATGGCATTCTACCCTTCAACTGATTTCAGGGATTTGAAAGAATTTTATAGGGTTTCAAAGTTTTTAGAGTACTTTTAAAAAATCCCAGGGACTTCAGAGAATTTCAAAGATTTCAAGGGATTTTGAGAGATTTCAAGAAGATTCATCTGCTTCCAGAGAATGTTAGAGTTTTAACAATTTTTGAAGAAATATAAGAGATGTTACAAATTTAAAGATAATTTACGCGATTTGAAGGTATTCTAAGCGATTCATAGGGATTTTACCAGACCTACGCGATTGTATAGGATCTCCAATGATTTTCAAGATTTAAAGAATTTTAAAATTGTAAAGGATTTTTAAGAATTTAGCGTATTTTTAAAGATTCCGAGGAATTTCATGAGATGTCAATGAATTTCGTAGGATTAAAGAATTTGAGAGATTCATAAGTTTTCAAAAGAAATTAAAAGGTTCCATAAGTTTATAAAGAATTTATATAGATTTCAAGGGATTTGAAAAAATTTCAGAGTTTTCTAGAGATTTTAGAGGATTTCAACTCAATTCAAGGGTTTTTAATAGATTTTAGTGGATTTTATTTTAAGATTTACGAGATTTCACAAGATTTAAGGGATTTAAAAAATTCTAAAGGATTTGAAAAAAATACAATGTATTTTTAAAAATCCTGATGAATTCCATGAGATTTCAAAGAATTTTGTAAGATTATAGAAAATTTCAAGATATTTAAATGTTTCTGAGGAATTTCAAATGATTTAGTAAGATTTCAGAAGATCTATGATATTTCGACAATCCTGAAGGAATTTTTAGGATTTTTATTGAATTTTGAGGGATTTTAAGGGACTGCAAAGAATTAAAAAATATTGGAGATTTTTTCAGAGATTTTAGAGGATTTCAACAAGTTTAAAATATTTGAAGGGATTTCAAGTTGCTTTATCAGATTTTATGGCATTTTGCAGGATTTCAGTGCATTTCAAAGGTTTTATCATTTTTTGAGGAATTTTGAAAGATATTACAGATTTCAAGATGTTTTACGGAACTCAACTCGATATGTGTGGTATTAATAGAAACTTTTCAAGAGTTAAGTGATTTTATAAATTTCAAAGGATTTCAAAGAATTTTAAAGAGTTTAATTTTTGTTTTAAACTCCAAGGAATTTAATGAGGTTTCAAATTTTTTCAGAGTTTTCAAAGAATTTCGTAGTATTTTAGAAAATTTCAAAAGATTTTAACAATGTGTCCAGAATATCAATGATATGTAAAAGATTTGATGAAAATCCAACGGATTTCTAGAGAACTTTCAATTTCTCAAGGAATTTCACCATATTTAAAGGATTCATAGGATTGATTTCAAGGGATTCAAAAATATTGACGAATTTTCCAAAAATTTTCAGAGGATCTCAACAGATTTCAGTGGTTCTAAAGGATTTTAACGGATTTCAAGGCTTTTAGGGTATTCAAAAAGATTCGAAAGGATTTCACGCGATTTTATTGGAGATGTGTATTGTATACTAGATTTAAAAAAATAGGGAACCCTTCGATTTAATATTTAAAAAATTGCATGACATTATTTTCCCTAGTGAAAGTTTCGGATATGCATTAATTCCGAAACCTTCCGAATTATCCCGAAATCTGTATCCAAACCAATCCGAAAATATATTTAAATAATCTTCGATGCAAGTCGGTAAATAATTAATTCAACTCGATCCAAGTCAATCCGAGCTCCAAATCCAAATCAATCCGAACCAAATTTTCAATCCGAATGAATCCGAGTTCAAATTGAATCGGATTCTTTCGGATTAGAAATTCGGTTTAGATCAATCAGAATTCGGATTCATTCGGATTGAAAATTTGGCTTGGATTGATCCGGATTGATACGAATGGAGTCGGATTAATTCTTATTCGATTTGGATCGAACGAAATTGAAAACTTTTTTCGGACTGATTCAGATTGATTCGGATACAGATTTTGGAATAATTCGGATTGGTTCGGACTGACTTGGATAGGACTCCTATTCGAAACTTTCGCCAGGTTTGCTTGCTACTATTTTTAAGAATTTATGCTGCTATTGACACTATTTTGAATTTTTCAGAATGGAAACTTTTCAAGAAGCGGGAATTCAAATGCTGCGTGAATTTCGAGCTCTGCTACAACACTCGCCTCTCCCACTTCCGGGAACTCGACTTCTTCAGTTGTTGGCATTAAATATGTTCGCGATCGAAACAACGCAGCTCAAGGGTAAGTAAAAAGTTGGAGTATATTGAACAGGAGGTAGAGGTTTGAAGATGTCGGCTTTTCCCCTCAATCAGCAATTGTTATTTCCCTTGGTTCGGTTGATATTGACCTCCTACGATAGAGGTATAATTCAGGAAGGAACGGGAAGAGGCACGCTAGAAAGATGAACGGCTGAGATCGAATGTAAGCATACACTTAAGTTAAGGAAACACGTAACGATTTCCTGGAAACAATTTGCACTTTGCACTAACCCCGGGTCGTTACATAGTCGATCAGAGTTAATTAAATTCTCGGATGAGAGAATCCGGGAAATTCCTTGTGGAACCAAGAATGATCTAAGGATTTAGGCGTGAAGAATAGATAGGGGCGTTTCTGGACTACTTTTTCCGCATGAGTAGTGAATATGCAGCTAGAATGCAGTAGGCTGTGAGCCTGCTGTCGCTCCTTGTGATGACTCACGAATCAGAGTATCAAAGTATCTGATTTTCGATATCGATGTGATAATGTTTTAATCAAACACGATATTTTCAGCAAACACGATGTTTTCAGCAAAAATGATGCTTTCAGGAAACACGATGTTCCCAACAAACACGGTATTTTAATTATCGGGATAGGGGAAAAATTTCAATTTTCCTGTGCTAGGCTATAAATCTTTATGGCTGCGGAAATTAATTTTTTTCTTTCTAAACTTGTTTCTTTAAATTAACCTAGTTTCAAGATTCAATTCTAGAAGATTTATAATTTCCTAGGACAAATAAGTAATATTTTAGAAAATTTTGAATTTCTGGGTGGGGGAAAAATTCCAATTTTCCAATGTTGGCCTGTAAATCACTATTAGTGATGAATTTGAGCGACACGATACGAAAAATAAGCGACATTTACTTTTTTCTCGCTTTGCCAATTGAGATTCTTATATCGTTCTCTGATTGACAGACGATCGTCTCGGATTTCCGAGCGAATTCAGACGAGATCCGAGCAATATTGGTTTAAAAAATCTCATATTTTTTTTTAAACCAAAATTGATTGTCAATTTCATCAATTCTGAGTTAAAATTTGTTTTCTTAAATACACTCAGAGAAATTTCCTCTAAACGATGAAGTCGGTTCTCTAATCGTTAAAGTAGGGTACTTCAAAAGCAGAATCGTTTCACTCTTAAGCGATCTAGTTTAACGCTAAAATGATGTCGTCTAAATCATAGAGTCACGCCTTTTTATCTTTAGAAGATCGTCAATTATTTTACTGTAAACGTACGTCCCATTTTAACCGTTAAACTGCGCCTCCTACGCGTTAAAGTAGGATAGATTATCGTTGAAACGATTCTTGATTAAGCAATTCGCACTCTAACCGTTTAAGGATCTATTTTTGAATTAATTCTCAAACGATTGCACTTTAACCGTAAAAGTATTCCCTTATCGTTTAGAGGAAATTTCTCTAAGTGTAGGTTGAAAGATATTGAAATTCTGAATACAATTATGGCAGGATGAACTCATTTAAGAAATTTCTAAGAATCGATTGCAAAAAGAACCCAAATTGTAATGTTTTAAAATTCTTGATAACACCCAAAATAATAAACATTTTTGTCCAAGAATATTGAAAAATGTTTATATCAGATTTTATCTGAAATTTATGAAAACATTAAACTTTATAATTTGCACTATTTTTGCAGTAGCTTCTAGAAAATTGACAAAATAACTTCAACCTGGGCTCATTTCATTCAGAATTTAGATAATTTCCAGCCTATTTAAGAGAAAAAATTTCAACTTCGAATTAATAGAATGAACAAATTATTGAATGCTAACAAATGGGCGTGTTCACATACTAAGTGGAAGTCATCATTGTTTTCTTAAATATAGTTATTTGCATATTTGTGTTTTCCCTTCTACTTTAGACAAAAGTCATAATTTTCCTTCAATTTGAATTAACAAGAGCTAACTTTATTTCTTAAAAGACTTTTTGCAATTCTGTTGGTTTCGTGTTCATCGAAATGTCTTTATGTAGGTATTATGTTAACAATTATATTTAGCTGATAATTATTCGTTTTTCGAATTGAACAATTTACTAAATAATATTCAGTGAAAACGTAACGAATAGAATTGCAAAGAATCTTTTAGGGTTTTCTTTCTAAAATTCTTTACAGTAAAGTATTCTATCATTACGTCACATTCAGTCGATAATGTCAAATATTATAGTAGAACGATATCATGTGGTGGAATCTAAAGCATGGTTTATATGGAATTTCGGTGGATTGTCGTTTTCACTTCATATGTGGAGAGAAAATTGTGCTACATTTTTGCTTTTCAGTGTCATATGACATTTTTTCAACTATTGATTAGTATTTTATCGATTTGCGATTTCGCAGTCTGGCACAAAAAAATATAATATCCAATATTTCAGGTTGGAGTGACGTTAGACTCATGGCTGCCATGATTCTCTCGTATGGAACCCTAGGCACTTCAACCTCAAATTATGGACATTATATTGTTTTCTGAGATATTTAAAAAACACAAATTAATCCCAATCGATGTTGTTGATATTGTTGTTGTGTGTCTGAGATATTTATAAAATAAAGAATTCTCCAGATATAGAATGACATCCTTCAGATAAAAAAAAGACCTCATTGATGTTAATAAGATCTTTTATTAGAAGAATTTCTGCTAAGACGCTTCGAGGGTCAACATGCTCTCCTCATCAAGATCATTAATCAAATTAGTCAATATTATATGTCCATCGTACAAGATCTTTATATTGAAATCATCGTCTATTATTTCTCTTCTCGATTAAAGTCAAGAAACTGTACAAATTGTGTAACTAATTATAAAAAATTAAAGTTGAATTAGGAGCGCAGTCAGAACGTACGTTCTGATCCATTTTGAAGTTCAACGTCGAGTTAGAGAAAAAAAGGGAAAATGATGCGACATAGATAATAAGACTTATTGGGGATTTAAAATGCTATGCGACACTGTCGGCCCCTACGCGAACTAACCCATATGGCCGTGGATGACATTAGATACGCGTAAAAATTAAAGTTGTAGATAAACACGGTGAGTGGTTGAGAAATTTAAATGTGAAAGATTATAACGTCAAGAATTCACTTGTCTGATCCTTGCATTTTAATGAAAATGATTACTGAAGTAATAATTACTGAAATGGTTCGCAAGTTAAAGCACTGTTTTGAAGGCACAATGAATATATTTCAACTTTTTCGTGAGTTTTTGTAGTAGCTCCGCACATTACGATCATACCAGAATTAAGAATATTTTGGCCTTCGATCATATTCTGGATGCAGGTGTAGTTGTTGCGTAACTACACAAATTATCTAAGTCCAAAAATACCATTTTCTAAACTTAAACACATTTTTAAATAAAATTATTGCTATTACTCCATATTATCCTTATGGCTCCCGCGGACATATTTGTATAGCACCGTAGTGCGCTTTTTGGCGCGGTGGATGTTTTCATTCCCAATAGTACCGTAACAACAATTCGAATAAGGGTTCACAGATTGAAAACAAATAAATTTTTTCCTGATAGTCGAAGTAACATTGAATAGGAAAAAAACAAATAAATTACATAACAATTTCAGTGATTTAAAAAAAAAATTAGTAATTCAATAACAAGAATATGAGTCAAAAATTGGATATTAAATTGAAGAATCTAAAATAATGTTGTAAAGTGGACTGTAAAAGGTAAGGTCAGTTATAACATTTGAACATTTATCACCTTCGCTCTTAATAAAGAACATTTCAGCATCAAGTAAAATATGTTCCTAGTCGAACTGATGACCAGTTTCAACCTGATGTTAAGCAATCACTTTATGGTTCTTTGGATTGTGTTCAAAATTATCATGATGTTCTTTAGTTCTACACAGTAAAGAAAGGATCATTTTTGTTGCAGAGCATTTTGCTTCAGCGACGATTTGACTCTCAAGACCACAATGATCTGTCCATTCGGATCATTTTGATCTGCTTTCAGGGCCATCTGGTAGACTAAACAAAATGGCCGCCAGTTTTGGGCGCTGATGTCATAACCTAAATATTTTGGTTAACCGCGCACAAGTGAAAACGGATCAACAGGGAATGTTTTAAAAAATTTTGAATTTCGGGGTGCGAAAAACTTTAATTTTCATCTATTGGGGTATAAATCTCTATGGCTTTAGGAATTAATTTTTTTTCTTTCTAAAAATGATTCTTTAGTATAACCAATTTCCTATTCCTGCTTCTGAAGGTTTTACAATTTCCTAGTACCGGCAGGGAATGTTTGAGAAAATTTTGATTTTCGGGGTGGCAGAAAAATTCCAATTTTCCTAAATTGGGCTATAAATCTCTATGGCTCTGGAAATATATTTTTTTTAAAGTGTTTCTTTTCGATTAATCTAGCTCCTATTCCCACTTTTGAAAGATTTATAACTTTTAAATTTTGGGGCGAAAAACTTTAAATAAGACATTGAAGATAATTTTCTCTGGAAAAAGGAGTGGCTTTCAAACTTGCTGGGATTCGAGCCCAGGACCTTTCGTTCACCGGCTAGAACTCTCCGTAGCTCAATTGGTAGAGCAGTCATCCGACAAACGAAAGGTCCTGAGCTCGAATCCTAGCGGAGTTGAAAGGCGGCCCTTTTTTCACGGAAAATCGTGTTTAATGTCTTATCTAAAAAAATTTCCATCTTGTCTTAGTGACGTAAAAATATTTCTAAGATTTGGGCAGTCAAAGGGGTTGGTAAAATTATGTCTGGTTTGCGGATGGTAAAACAGAATCTTGTTAGAACTGATCAGAATGACTCAAATGAGAATCTTGGATGGAAATTGGAAAAATTTAATTCCGCGGAAAGCAGATATTGATAGCGTGATATTGTGATTAGCTTTGGGCCTTTTGCTCGTCTCAGAACGCGGGATATCTGAGAAGACTTGAGTAGCTGAGAAGTGCCGAGAAGTCTTGAGAATCTGAGAAGACTTCTCGACGCTCAGATTCTCAAGACTTCTCGGCATTTCTCAGCTTGTCAAAACTTCTCAAATACTCCGCATTCTGAGAAAAGCCAAAGGCTCAACGCTAATTGTGACGTTAGATATCTTATCCTATACAATATTTTTGGGCGAAAAAAATATAATTTCCGGATAGAGATACTGATTTTCAATATCGATATCGAGAATGAAATACTCTCATACTCTGATTCGTGAGTCATCACAAGGAGCGACACCAAGCTCACAGCCTTCCGCGCTCTAGCTGCAAATTCACTATCTTATCCTATTCAGTATTTTTGGGCGAAAAAAATATAATTTCCGGATAGAGATACTGATTTTCAATATTGATATTGAGAATCGGATACTTTCATCCTCTGATTCGTGAGTCATCACAAGGAGCGACACCAAGCTCACAGCCTTCTGCGCTCTAGCCGCAATTTCACTATTCATACGGAACGCCCCTATTTAACGATTGTGAAGCTTCTGCGCGACGCATCATAGGAGAAAGGATGCACCCTAGGCTGGAGACGCAAATCCGAAAATTATGTATTTCAATTCACTTAGCCGTCCACGAGGTGCATATCAAGCGTCGGTGATGGGCGATGGAGTGAACCAACCTCAGGCAACGAAGAGTCATAACGCCGAGGCTAATGTCCCTAATGTCTATAATCTCGGGTCATCTGCATCTCGAGTTGCCTTCCACGCTCCGCACCGTGAAGTACGTGTGCACGTATTTCTCTAATCGTGCAAAAAAAATTATGGAGCGTTCTTCACGGCAGATAACTCTGGATAAGTAAACTTCAGTTTCGAAGATAAGAGGTTGAAAGTGTTTCAAATTGGAATCTAATATGAGGGGCTGTCCAAAAACTACGTTACCAATTCGTTGGGGGGGGGGGGGGGGTAATGACAAAAACTACGTTTGGTGGAAAAATAATTTGTTTGATTGAGACTTCAACCACTTTGTTGAACATTCGTCTATTTTTATTGAATTGAACTGTTTTTGATTTCAAATTAAAATCTTTCCTGATTCAAATATCAACTATTACATGTTTCGTTGAGAACTCCTCTTTTTTATTGAAAAATCAACTACTTTGCTTAAAGCTAAACTGTTTTGTGAAAAATTCATTTTTTTTTGTACAAATCTAACATTTTACTTGAAAATTCAATTATTTGGTTAAAAATGAAATATTCATTTGAAAATTTAACTATTTGGTAGAAAATTAACTTTTTCGTTTAAAAATCATATTTCTGGGTTAAAAATTTAACTCTTTTGTAGATAATTTATCTGCTCGGCTTTAAAATTCAACAATTTTGTTGAAAATCCATGTGTTTTTTTTAGAACTTTAATATACTTGGTAGAGAATTTTTTTTTTAAATATAACTATTTCGTTAAAAATTCATCATTCTTGGTTGAAAATTCAAACAATTTGTTTAATGTTGAACTCTTTTGTTGAAAATTAATTTTTTTGTTGAAGATTTATCATTTTAGTTGAAACTCTATCTCTTTGGTTGAAAATTTAACTATTTTGTTGAAAATTCGTTTTTTATTCTGCTAAGGATTACGTTTTTTATCTGAAAACTTAACTATTCCACTTTTGGTTGGAAATTTATCCTTTATAAGATGAAGATTCAAGTATTTGATAGAAAATTCATGTATTTTGTTGAAAATTTGTATTTTGGAGTAGAAAATAAATCTTTTTTGTTGGGAATTATTATTTCCGGTTGAGGATTCAACTATTTAGTTGAAAATTCACTTTTTTGGTTGAATTCTACTGGCGGAAAATTATTATTTTTTTGTTGAAAATTCATTTCTTAAGTTAAAAATTTAACGATTCTATTTTTGGTTTATAAACTTATCTTTTTTTAGTTGAAAATTCAACTATTTGGTTGAAAATTCGTCTTTCTTGATTGAAAATTAAATTTGTTGTTGAAAATTCGTCTTTTCCCGTTAGATTCAACTGGTGGAAAATTCATCTTTGTAGGTCAAGAATTCAACTATTTTGTTGAAATCATCTTGTTTGGTCGAAAATTCAACTATTTTGCTAACGTCATCTTCTTTGGTCGAAAATTCGTTCTTTTGGATTGAAAATTTATCTTTTATGGTATAAAATTCATCCTTCGTGGTTCGAAATTCATCTTTTTAGGTTGAAAATTTATCTCTCTTGCTAGAAAATAATGTTTTTTTTTTTCGTTTAAAACTAAACTTTTTCTTTAAACTCACTAGAAACGCGAAAAAACACAGAATAAACGTGAAATCCGTTTTTAGCCAAAGGCTACGTTCCTTTGGGAAGGTGGGGGGTCAAAAATAACCCAAAATTGGTTACGTAGTTTATGGGCGGCCTCTAAGAAATATCGAAAGAGAAGGATGACCAATTAGAGATCTAGATCCTTTTACAAATAGGATAGAATTTATAAATAAGTATGATCTTTGGATTCTTATTGCAAGTGTGGTAAGCCAAGTAATAGTTTAAGAAGCACGCGAACACGCCATCTCGGGTAAAATGTTATTAAATTATTTCAGTTTGTTAGCATCATTGGCCAAGCTTGCAGGCAATTATTACACTTGATATAACCGTCTGTAGATTACTCGAACACGAAGAGGAATCAGGAATGGAATGGAAAGCAAAATGCAAGAGAGAAGCTGCAATTTAGATCCCAGAGTTTACTTTTTCATTTCCACTTCTTACTATTTAATTTAAATCAGGGTGTCTACCCGACGAATGATTTTCAGTGCCCTCTAATTCCCGGTTTTCTCGCGGTCTATTGTTAATTTTTCCCGGTCAATTTAACATACACTGGAATTCCAAAATAAATCCGACTTTGATTCTTGCCTTAAATGGCCTTGGACATATATCCGTGGGACTCGAATGTCAACAAACAGGGCCGTATGAACCATTTCTATTTGATTTTCGTTCGCAGTAAAAAATATTTATTAAATTTCTTTAAACGTTTGTT
>JAUMHM010000001.1:16010166-16022695 GCA_032362435.1 Melikaiella ostensackeni | reverse complement strand
TAGAATACAAGCTAAAAATTAGACCTGCTGGCGCCATCTCTAGGTCAGGCCGGAAACTTTTCACCCCACCCTCGTATCTATATTCCTCAATAAAAGATAATTTGGTTAATCCTACAAAACGATTTGGTGAGGCTAACCAACGAATTTTGTCGAGCCAACAAAACATTTTACTGGGCTAACAAAAGAATTTGGTTTAGTCAACGAACTAATTTTGTTAGACCAACAGAAAGAAACAACAAAAATTTTTGTTCGTTAATCAAAACAGCTTTCTCAGTAATTATACATTATATACGAATGTGAAAATACTATGTAGCAATTCATGACAATGAACTCCTATAAACCCACACACAAACTTCTTGATGATGAAAGCCAATTGTAAAATGAAAATTACTTTTTTAAGGCCTATCAATATCGCGTTTACGACCGGAAACTCTTGGCTCGTTAAATTGGTTGTGGAGTTTCCTGGGAACGATATTGACAGGAGGGACGTTAAATTACGCGACGAACTAGAAGAGACCAGAACCAGAAACCGGACGCGCATTTATATCGAGGCATTAAGCCTCCATCGCGATTCATCGCCGAGCCTTCGTACGCCAATTGCACGTCGATTACATTCCCATGTAGAAATTGCAATCGGGATTTAGTAGGGCCCTATATATTTTTCCCTATTTCTGATCGGGCGCTGATCAGAAAAAATGGGAAGGCCGGTCTAGTTCTGTAACGCTATTTTAGCCAAACTCTATCTAGAACTCCTAACCAGGCACTAACGAGAGTACCCTCTTCATCGCCCAACATATATCGTCTTGACCCTTTTTATTACCCGACTAATATTTAATTATCTTTGTAGAAGTAAATTAATATAAATCTACTGATTGAATAAAAAGTGGTCGATAACGAATTTGTAGATCTTTTCCTGGGTGAATAATTTTTGCTTATTCATTTTTTTATATCTTGCATAGTTTGACAGCAAAATATAATTAAAAGTTAGTCAAAAAAGGCTGGTTAACGAACTCTACCTTTCTTTTCGGGCCATAAATTCGTGTTCCAAAGCACGATCTAATTCGATTAGTCTTTCAAAAGTTATCCAGTATACAGACGACGACAACGACAACAACCACAGACCGACACCATCCTAAAACCTGTTTTTTCGGATTCAGAGGGTCTCGAAACGCGGAGATTTCATGAAATCCGCGAAATTCGATTTTCACATAAAACCAATACCTTCTCATTATGATGAGAATGTAAAAAAAACTCTGTGTGGAATACACCCTATGGCTCAAACGGCATTTTTGCGAGTCTTGACGCTTTTACGATATTACAATAGATAAAGAATAAGTCCGAAAAAATCAATCTACGAAAATCGTTTGATAAGTAAGGTAAATTTCCCGCTAGATGGCACCAAAATGAACTTTGTAGTGTATGGCCAAGTAATAGCACTCTTCAAACTAACCTCAACCAAGCTTCAACCAAAACCGACGCGAAGTTTGCGTTTGACATACGTTTGAAGTGAGCGTGACAGAAGTTTTTAAAAATGGAAAAATAAGAGTTCCGTGCAGTGATAAAACATTTTTATTCAAAAAATTGGACGGCCGCGCAAATCAAAGCCGAGTTAGACGAAGTTCACGGGGAATCTGCTTCTTCGTCGAAAACCGTTTTTTTTTGGATAAACGAATTTAAACGTGGCCGAACCACAACTCAGAACTAAAGATGAAGCGCACTCCGGACGCCCAACTAAGATGACCACATCGGATGTGGTGGAAACAATTCATCATATGGTTCTGGAAGATCAATGAATCAAGCTGCGTGAGATTCCGAAGGCTGTAGGCATTTCCACTGAACAAGTCTATAACATTACACAAAAAACTGGAGGTTAAGATGGTGTGTGCTGATGGGAGCCGCGTTTGCAGACTCCTGATCAAAAGCTCAACCGAAATGAAGTTTCAGCGCAGTGTGTGGGGAACTTTAATCGGAATCCGCAGGACTTTTCGCTTCGATTTGTGATTGCGACGGAACCTTAATCCACCCCTATACACCAGAGACAAAGCAGCAGTCAAAGCAGTGGGTACTGCCGGTGAAAGGGCGTCAAAGAAGGCGAAGACTGCTTTGTCAGCTGGGAAGGTGATGGCCACAGTATTTTTTAGATCCCCAAGTTCCCTAAAGTTCTCGAAAAATTCTTTTATTTCCATAAAAAAAATGTAAAATCCCTTGGAATCCCAAAATACCTTTTTAAAATCCCTCCAAATTTTTCAACTCTTTTAATTTCCTGGAATCTTGTCAAACGCCCTAAAAGCTTTGAAATCTTTTAAATTCTGTTGAAATCCTTTGAAATCTCTAGAAAACTTTCCTATTTTGAAATCCCTAGAAATCTTTTGAACTTTCTTACATCTTTGAATCCTGAATATCCTTTAAAATTCCTTTAGAAATCTCTCAAGATTCCTACAACTTCTTTGAAATTTCATTCAATTTCATTTACACCCTACAGTTCTCTAGATATTCTTTAAAATTCTATAAAAAATGTAAAATCCCTTCGAATCCTACAATACCCTTTTAAATTCCCTTGGAATTTTTTTAATCTCTTGGAATTTCGTGGGATCTTGTCAAATACCCTAAAGCTTAGAAATCCCTTGAAATCTTTTTAAATCTCGTACATATTTAAATCTTTAATATGTTCTGAAATTCCTTTAGGAATCGCTTAAAATCCCAAAAAGTCTCTTAAAATTTCATTGAGTTTAATTTACTCCGTAAAGTTCTCTAGAAATTCTTTGAAATTCCACACAAAATATAAAATACCCTAAAAGCTTTAAAACCCCTTGAAATCTTTGAAATCCTCTAAAATCTCTGGAAAAATCTCCAATATTTTTAAATTGCTTGAAATTTATAGATATTTTTTAAAATCTTATGGAACCTTTCGATTTATTTTGAAATCTTATGAATCCCTTGAAATTTTGTAAATACCGTAAAAAATCCTTGAAATCTTTTAAATCTTCTGAAACTTTACGAAATCATTTGAAAATCATTTTCTACAATCCTACGAAATTCTTTGAAATCTTATTAAATTGTTCGGAATATTCTTAAATACACTATATTCTTTAAAATCCATTGAGATATTTCAAATCTCAATTTTGTGAAATCCCTGGAAATCTTTTGAAATCCCGTACACCTTTAAAAATATTTATATCCCATAAAATTTAATTCTATTTCATTTACTCCCTAAGGTTCTCTATAAATTCTTTGAAATTCCCTAAAATCTCTTGAAATTCTTTGATATCTTTCATATCCTGTTAAAATCCTTTGAAATTTTTAAATCTCTAAAGTCCTTGAAGATCCTACAAAATCACTTAGGTTTGGTCAAATCCCTACAAATACCTTGAAATACTTCTAAGTCCCATAAATTATCTTGAATACCCCTTAAAATATGTTGAGATCTTTTAAATCTCATGAAATTTGTAGGAATGTCTCGGAATGTTTTAGAAAATTTTGGAATCTCTTGAAGCCTTTTGAAATTTCGAGTTTTCAGATGGCAGAAATGGGGCTTCACAGTGATCCTGAAGAACATTTTAAGGGAAGTAGAGAAATTAAAATAGAAAAATAGGGGTCTTTTATGGAAATCCAGAAAGTACATAAATTATAATAAATACACAAATTTCAAGAAAAGTTAAGTTTAATACAACTTTTAACAACATGAAGATAACACAAAAGACAAAACTCCAATAAGGGACCACTAAATCATATCCGATTTTAATTTTTTTTTAAATCTCTTGACTAAAAAGGTACAACTTAGGCTACTGTGCGTATTCAGTTCCGAATATCATTTTTTTAAATCGCCATAATGAACATATAGATTCAACATTTTGAAAATATTTAAAAATAATGAAAATACCAAAATATTTCGAAGATTTTACAAAAATTTCATAAGATCTTAAGAGATTTAAACAAATTTCAAAAGATTTTCAGAGATTGAGACCATTTCTATTTTTATAAGAAAAAACTATATTAGAACTTGAAATTCTTAAAATTATGATTTGTTTTCTAAAATATTTAGTTTATACATTTTCAAGTAGATACTTCGCAATTTCGTGAACGTGCTTATTTATAGATTATAGATTTAACATTTTGAAAATATTTGAAAGTAATAAAAATGCCAGATAATTTTAAAGATTTCACAAAAATGTCATAAGATTTCAAGAGATTTCGAAAGATCTCTGAAATCAGTCCGAGCCCTGAACTACACTAAGTCCCAAAATTATAAGGCCCAAAATCATAAGCTTCAAATACGACAGACGAATTGACTCATTTCTATAATAGAGAGATTTCGGATCTCAAAAGAATTATTGCTACAAAGTAAGTGGCTGGAAGTAAACCCATAAACCGCAGAAGCCATAATTGGTTTCTTCAGCAATTTTTTTTTTATCCCAGAGCAAAAATACTCTCGTTTTGACCAATTCCAAAGGGCTCTCCAAAAAAATAACTACCTAAAAAAAATCTTTTGAGATATATTAACCATGTGTTTACACAGGGTTGAAATTATACCCCAGAGACTGCTTGGCAAGTACCGTTACGGTGTAAAAACATGCAATAAGTGTAAGGAATGAGAAATGAGAGGAGCTTAAATTGTTTAACGGTAAACACCATAGTTTGTCGGAGTATTTTTCGCCGTGATTAGCATAATTTGAAAATGCAATTTGAGAGTTATCACAGTTTAAAAAATAATACTTAAAGTAAATTAGCTTATGGAGTAATTGCTGCTAAGTTGAAGCTTCTATCGATTCTTCTATGACTTGAGTAAATTATAGAGTAGAGTGCATTCTTTATATGTACTACTGAATTCAATCTATGTATTCTCCTCTCATGTAGAATGATTGCATTATATATCTATAATTAAGATTGAATTATCGATCTTGATAGTGGACTATTGATCTCAGCCCCTGCAGGGAGATATCTATATAGGATGAATTGGTAAATAATGATTAACCGATAATTCTTGAAGGGCTCAGCATATCTCAATTCTACACGGAGAAAAAAATCGGACTCTTATAGTAAGCTGAGCTCTTAATCTTATAGCATGGAACTTAATGTGCGAAATTGGTATGAATTTTTACCAATATTTCTATCAAGTTAAACATTTTTAGCATGAAATGTCTTATACTATGAAAGAATCAAGCGCATGACGTTATTATTAGAGTCATATGCTTTTAGAGCAGTTGTGCCTTGCGAAAATAGTTCGATCTTCGACTTGCTACGGTTGTGAGAAGCTCATCCTTTTTGAGTATGAATACTCTTATAAAAGAGATGTTGCTACTTGTATCATTAACGTATCACATAAACAAATGAAAATGTAGCTAGGCACTAGGTTCGTAGGTAGGTGTGGCCTAACATCTCTTTTGTAAGAGTACTTATACTCAAAGAAGATGAGTTTCTTACAATCATAGTAAGACGAAGTTCGAACTATTTCCGCAAGTCACAACGACTTTGAAAGCATGAAACTTTGTACACTTTTAAGATAACGGGATCCATGCTTAAAATGAATGAATTTCGTACCAGGATAGCAAGAATGAAACCTACTACAAGAGCATGACTAGTGTTCTTACTATTATAGTCATATGTTTTTCTCCGTGTACCTGTGGATTTTCCCGGTCAAAAATCACATTTTTCCCGATTGACTTTTCAGTGTTTATAATAACAATTATTCAATACTAATTGCTTTATTATATAAATTCTGGAAAGAATTAAATGTTTTAGAAAATACGGGAATAATAGAGGAATGAACTTTTTTAAATAACGTTATTGTAGGTACCATATTGGTAAGATTGAAAATCGAAATATATTGCATTTTCAACAGAATAGTCGAATTTTTAACCAAAAATGGAATTTTCAATAAAAAAGTTCATTTTCAACCAAGAAAGATGAATTTTCAACCACATAATTAACTTTTCAACGAAAAAATTACATATTTTCCAATCAAACAGTTGAATTTACAACCAAATAGTTAAATTATCAAGCAAAAGAGACGAATTTTCAATGAAAAAGTTGAATTTATAACTAAATGGTTAAAGTTTCAACTAAAAAAGACGACTTTTCTACCAAAACATGAATTTTTAATCCAAAAATACGGATTTTCTATCCAAAAAGACGAATATTCAACAAAACAGTTGAAATTTCGACCGAAAAAAATGGCTTTTTAACAAAATGAATAAATTGTCACAAAAATAATGAAATTTTCCACCAAATAGTTAAATTTTTATCTAGAAGAGATGAATTCTGAACACAATATATAATACTCGACTTTTCAAATAAAAAGAATTAATTTTTAACCACAAAAAGATGACTTTTTATGAAAATAGTTGAATTTTCGAAGAAATAATTGAATTTTTAAGCAAATAGTAGAATTTTTAACCGAAGGCGATGAATTCTGAATTCAAAAAATAATATTAGACTTTTAAAATAAAAAGAATCAACTTTCAACCAAAAAAAGATGACTTTTATGAAAATAGTTGAGTTTTCGGCAAAATAATTAAATTTTCGAACAAATAGTCAAATTTTGAACCAAAAATATGACAGTAGATTTTAACTAAACAGAAATAACTTTCAACCACAAAAGATGAATTTTCAACCAAAAAAGATGACTTTTCTACAAAAAGATGAATTTTTAATTCATTGTCACCAAAATAATGAAATTTTTCACCAAATGTTAGAATTTTTAACCAAAGGAAATGAATTCTGAACCCAAAATATAATAGTAGACTTTTCAAATAAAAAGCATCAACTTTCAACCATAAAAGATGAATTTTCAACCAGAAAAGATGACTTTTCTACCAAAGGATGAATTTTTAATCCAAAAGGACAAATTTGCTATCTAAAAAGACGAATGTTCAACAAAACAGATGAATTTTCCACCAAAAAAGATTACTTTTAAACAAAATATCTGAATTCTCAACAAAATAATTAAACTTTCAACCAAATAGTAGAATTTTTAACCAAAAGAAATTCATTCTGAACCAAAATTATAATAGTAGACTTTTCAAATGAAAGGAATTAACTTTCAACTAAAAATGATGAAATTTCAACTAATAAGTAAAATTTTTAACCAAAAGAGATGAACTATAAAAGTAAAATATCATACTAGACTTTTTAATGAAAAAAAATTCATTTTCGACCAAAAAGACGACTTAACTAACGAAGGATGAATTTTCAATCCAAATAGTTGAGTTATCAATCGAAAAAGGAGAACATATTAGAAGGCAGTTGAATTTTTGACCAAAAAAGATGAATTTTTAACAATATAAATGAATTGTCACCAATATAATGAAATTTTCCGCCAAATAGTAGAATTTTTATCTAAAAAGGATGAATTCTGAACCCAAAATAAAACAGTAGACTTTTCAAATGAAAAGAGTTAACTTTCAACCGAAAAAAGATGACTTTTTATAAAAATAGTTAGATTTTCGACAAAATAATTAAACTCCCAACCAAATAGTAAAATTTTCAACCAAAAGAGACGAATTCTGTACTAAAAATATGATAGTAGACTTTTCAATTAAAAAGAATTAAGTTTCAACAAAAAAAGATGACTTCTACCTAAATGGGAATTTTTAATCCAAAAGGACGAATTTTCTATCTAAAAAGACGAATATTCAACAAAGCAGTTTAATTTTCGACCAAAAAAGATGACTTTTATAACAAAAGAAGAATTTTCAATCCAAATAATAATAATAAATAATATATCCTGTGAAGATTCCTTGAAATCCTTTGAATTCCATGGATATCGTACATAATTTATGCGAATCCCTTTAGAACGATTGAGCTTCCTGGAAATCTCTTGAAATCTTCGAAAAAATGTGGAAATCCCTTAGAATTCTTTGACATACCGTGAAATATTTTTAAACCCTTGAAGTCGCTTGTAATCTTCAAAATCCCATAAAAATCCCTTATAATTCTTTAAAATTCGTCAGAATCCCTTAAAATCTCTAAAAATCAGTTCAAATCCTTGAAATTCCGTGAAATAAATCGAAATATTACGAGATCCCTTGAAATCTTGGAAATCCCTTTAAAATTCGTTGAAATCTTTAAAAGCCGTGGGAATCTTTCCAAATCTCTTGAACTCTCTTCAAATATTTTCAAATCCGTTAAAATTTTTTAAAAGCCATTAAAGTTCCTCGAAATCCTTTAAAATCCTTTATAATATTCGGAAATACAATAAAATTCCGTCGAATCTGTTAAAATCTTACGAAATCCTCTAAAATCTGTAGATGTAATATGAAATCTTTTGAAATCTATTGAAATCCTTTGAAACCTTTGGAAATCTTTTAAAATCTTATGAAATTCCTTCAAATCGTTTAAAATCTTTGAAGTTCAATTAAATTCCCCTAAAATCCTTCAAAATTCGTGAAAATACTTCGGTATCTCTTGAAATCCTTCAAAAACCTTCGGAAAAATCCCGCGACTTCTTCTAAAATAAATCGAAATTTCTTAAAATCCCTTAAAATCCTTTATCATCCGCTGAAATCGTTCTTAATTCCTTAAAATCCATAAAAAAGTCGAAATCCTTCGTTATTACTTAAAATCCCGTAAAATCTCTTGCAATTTGATTAAACTATTTGAAATCCCTTAATATCTTGTAAAATCACTTTAAAAAATTAGGGTTTCTCTGAAATCTTTTGAAATCCCTTGAAATCTCATAAAATCCTTTCAAATCACTGAAAATCTTTCAAATCTTTTGAAATCTCGTTTACAGTGAAAATAATTGATACATTGTTGATATATTGAGTAAAAATATAAAATTTTGCGTAAGAAGGGGGAGGGGATCATAAAAATCTGACGAATCCTTACAATAGGGGGTAGGGGGTCTGAAATTTCGGAAATTCAAAAGATTTCAAAATAATTTTAAAGATTCCAAAAAGTTTTAAACGTTTCAAAGATTTTAGAAATATTTCACAAAAATTTCAGTGATTTCACAAGCATTTTTATGAATTCAAAAAGTTTCAAAAATATTTCAAAAATCTTTCAAAAGATTTCAAAGATTTTCCAATTTGATGCCGAGGAATGGTGCTGGACTCCCGATGATATCGAATTTCTACATCCAAAACTCGACTATCGATAACCGGCTGCATTCGGGAAAGGTTTTCTGCAGTTTCCCTCTCCCATGGCCAAGAGTCCAAGCAAAAGCGATTACTTTTAATAAAAATTCGGCTGCATATGTTAGGGGATACTTAGCAAGGATGGGTTTACTATATGTAAATGTCCAAAAAGGATGTACATGTGAGTAAAAAATGAAATAAAAAACATGTTACATGTACCCTGGCAGTTTGTCCTATTCATATAATCTTGAAACTGCGACGTCACATGCAGCTGGGATAAATGAAAAATCTGAAGGAAGCGAGAGTGCAAAAACTTGGACGAATCACCGCTCTTGGCTGGGGCGACACGATCCCTCGACATCTTCAAAGCTCGTCGGGATGGAAGAATTCGTGTAAGAAACCGTGAAAGTACTTTTTACATTGGCCTTGCCAAGGTTGATATCTTCTCAGAATTGGAAAGAACATATCGGCTGACGAATTTGCAGAATGAAAAAAATCGAATATTTAATTCAAGCACCAAATAAATAAATTGCTCGATAAACCTGACCTGTAGACAAATTGGTTCCAATCAATAAATTTGCTTCAATCAATAAATATCACATACGAAATTTATTGGACAGCCAATTATTTTCCGCCTGACTCAATTGGGAATTTCGATTAATTAGTGTTCTGGTTATATAGTAAAATAGTTATTCTCGAGGTCTTCTTGATAAAAAGTGAGTTGGTTATGATGCCATAAATATTTTAGAGTCATTGCTGTGAGACCTGTTTTGAGAAGTACCCTCGCTAAATCAACTAATTATTATATCTTTTTTGGTATGAAATAGTTAATAAAACAGTTATAGTAGCGCAGCGCAGAATGAATAGGCATCTTAAAATATTTTAGCGTCATACTAACTGCCATAAAATATTTATAATAGTAGAAAAAGTTAGGAAAAAAAGTAAAAAAATAAGTGGAAAGGGGCTCCAGTTCCAGACTTTTTCTAGTTTCCATTCTAGAAAAATTAGGGACATAAAACGAAGCTAATTGCTCAGATTAAAAATTTTCAAGACTAAACAGTTTGAAACTGAAATTTCTAAAAAACATTCAAAAATGAAAATTGAATATTCAAAATTGAGCAATGTCAAATTTAAAGGTTCAATATTATACACAATCAAAGCTTTTCAAAATGAGACAATAAATGAAATGAGAAAAAAAATTCAATCGAACAATTCAAAATAGAACAGTTTTTATCTCGAGGTCTTCAAACTCAAAAATAATTCAAATTGGACATTTTCAAATCGCGTTGTTTTTTCAAATTGAAACATTCAAAGTTGAAATTTTTTTATATAGCACTGGGAAATTAAAATTGCCTCAATCATAAATTTTCAATCTAATATTATTCAATTTCGAGAGTTTTCAAATTAATTACTAACTTATAAGGCTTTTAACTAAAAATCGAACAAT
This sequence comes from Melikaiella ostensackeni, assembly GCA_032362435.1. Lineage (NCBI taxonomy): Eukaryota > Metazoa > Arthropoda > Insecta > Hymenoptera > Cynipidae > Melikaiella > Melikaiella ostensackeni. The sequence continues at coordinate 16,012,174 of JAUMHM010000001.1, read as the reverse complement.
TTATGTTATAAACCATACACTTTTCAATTTTTAAATTAAAAATTGTACAACTTGAAGCGTTTTCAATTTGAAATTGTCCAATGTTCGAAATTTCAATCTCAATTTATTCGATTTTGAATGTCCTAAACTCATAATGGTTTAAATATTAAAAGGCTATCTTTTTAAAAATCTACCATAAACCATCTACATATGATGGTAGAAAAAGTTAGGAGGAAAAAATTACGTAATGGCTAGCCTTCCGGCGCCGGCAACATTGTTCGTTGCCGGCTGTTTTTTTACTCCCGGGTGTGAAGTTCCGAAAAGCATGTAGCGATGTATTTTTATGCACTGACTACGAATATGGCCATGACAATTGCAAAAAAACAAAACAATTTTCAATGTCAAAACTTTAAAAAACCATGTTTTTAAAAAGAAAAATCTTATATTTACAACAATTTTTTTTAAATCGTATACGGGCGGGAAGGCACTCCTATGACTAGTCACAGAAATAATTTTAGTCAAACCCCTAACACTTTAAAACATCTCTTGAGTGCGGGAAAGCACCCCTGTAACTGGTCACAGAAATAATTTTAGTCAAACCTCTAACCCCTTCCAACATTTCGTGGGGGAGAGAAGGCACCCCTTTGACTGACCACAGAAATAATGTTGGTTAAACCCCTCCAACTTTCCAACATCTCGTGGCGGGGCGAGGAGGCACCTCTCTGACTGGTCACAGAAATAATGTTGGTCAAACCCCTCGCCTTTCCCAACGTCTCGTGGGGGCGGGAAGGCACCCGTGTGACTTGTTACAGAAATAATATTGGTCAAACCACTACCCCTTTCAAGCGTCTCATGGGATGCGAGAAGGCACCCCTATGACTGGTCCTGGAAGTAATTTTGGTCAAACCCCTGCCCTTTTCCAACATCTCGTTGGCGCGAGAGGGCACCCGTGTGAGTGGTTACAGAAATAAAATCGATCAAACCCCTGCCCTTTTCCAACGTCTGATGGAGGGGGCGGGAAGGAACCCTTGTGACTGGTCACAGAAATAATTTTAGTCAAACTCCTAACCCTTTCCAACATCTCGTGCGGGCGGGAAGGCACCCCTGTGACTTGTCACAGAAATAACGTTGGTCAAACTCCTAACCCTTTTCAACATCTCGTGGCGGAGCAAGAAGGCACCCCTGTGACTGGTCACAGAAATAATATTGGTCAAACCCGTACCCTTTTCCAACGTCTCGTTGGGGCGGAAAGGCGCCCCCGTGACTGGTCACAGAAATAATGTTGGTCAAACTCCTACCCCTTTAAAACGTTTCGTGGGTTCGGAAAGACACTCCTGTGACTAGTCACAGAAATAATATTGGTCAAACCCCTGTCCTTCTCCAACGTCTCGTGGAAGGAGCGGGAAAGCACCCTTGTGACTGGTCACAGAAACAATTTTAGTCAAACTCCTAACCTTTTCCAACATCTCGTGGGCGCGGGAAGGCACCCCTGTGACTTGTCACAGAAATAATGTTGGTCAAATTCCTACTCCTTTCCAACGTCTCGTGGGGGCGGCAATGGACCTTTGTGAATGGTCACAGAAATAATTTTGGTCAAACCCATACCCTTTTCCGTCTCGTGGGGGCAGGAAGGGGCCCCCGTGACTGGCCACAGAAATAATGTTGGTCAAACTCCTACCCCTATCCAACGTCTCGTGGGGGCGGGAATGCACCCCCGTAACTGGTCACAGAAATAATTTTGGTCAAACCCGTACCCTTTTCCAACGTCTCGTGGGGGCGGGAAGGGACCCCCGTGACTGGTCACAGAAATACTGTTGGTCAAACTCCCATCCCTTTCCAACGTCCACGCTCACTGTATTTTCATGAAAAAAATCTGCCTGCTTCGTGGGCACATTCTCATCGCGCGCTTCACGCTCGGTGTTATATGTTTTTGATGTACAAATTACTAAATCTGTTTTTGATTTCAAATGAAAAAGGAAATTTATTTACTTAAGGCTCTATCGGCCTTAAGGAATACATTCTCATCATA
>JAUMHM010000001.1:15987761-16001993 GCA_032362435.1 Melikaiella ostensackeni | reverse complement strand
TTCGCTTCATAATGTCTCATTTTTATTCGAAAAGTAGCGAGAGTTACGACGCCAGCGCTATCTATCGTCGTTTGAGTTTGAGCTAAGTAGTGTAAAATAAGTTCTAGTTCGTCTACAATAATTCAATCTACTTCAGAGAAGAAATATACGCAAGATCAATGTTTTATTAGTGTTTTTTATTACCAGTTCTACATTCTATCCGAATTAGGCTGGACACCCAAAACTCACAGCAGATGTCGCTACTCCTTATGGCGGCCATAGAGCGCACATTTCCTAGCATTTTCTATTATTCATGACGACCAGCTATTCGCTGAAATTTCGGGCATCGCAGTTAAGCCAATAGCTGATCATCCTGATCGCCATGAACAATACAAAATTATAGCCATTCATCTTTTCCTCAGAATGCTTACAAATTTGGAACTTGACTTCGAATCAACAATCAATCATCGGGTCGACATCGAGATGGACTTTCAGTCTTCGAGTACAGATTGTGCTAGGGAAGGATGCAATTCCATGTCTCTGCGGTACGCCGGATGCAAGGTGGTCGGTGTCACGTCCCGAACGATAAACTATCCTTAATCTCGCGTGCGAATGCGACATGATGCATTATTCCAAACAACATCCCCGGGATTCAGACTTGATTCTCTTTGCTCTCATACTAACAAAATGCCCCAAGCCTCACAAATCGAGTAGAATATCCATTTTTTTTATATACCTTTATCTGGCATTTCATTTTCCAGATTCAGTTTCCTTCACAGTAAAGCCCGGGGTCCACTTTTGCGGATCGAAAAGTAATTTTTACACAACATCATGCATATCTGTCAAGTGGCAGTTTTTATACTTTCTACTGAAAGCCGCAGGTTACACAGTAAAAAATGATGTTCAAAATTATACTGAAATCAATGTCATTTTGATATGCAACAAAAATTATGCCAAAATCAAGAGCACTTTGATCGCCCGGAATGAATGATCAATTTTTGAGATCATAATGATCTGATTCGGGGTCATGTATCAATTCAAGTCAAGATGGCCATCGTTCTTGGAATACTTCAGCTCATATGAGAGCATTCAGGTTATGACATCCGCGCCAAAAACTGGCGGCTATTTTGTTTAGTCTGACAGATGACCCTGAAAGCAGATCAAAATGATCCGAATGGAAAAATGTTTATGATCTCGAGAGTCAAGTGATCACTGGAGCAAAATGCTCTACAACAAAAATTATCCTTTTTTTTACTGTGTAGTCATAACCGGCGATTTAGTTCAATTTTCAACTGAAAAAAAATAATTTTTCAACCAAAAATAGAATAGTTAAATTTTTAGTAAAAGAAATTAATTTTCAACAAAAAAAAACACGAATTTTCAACAAAATAGTTCAATATTCAATTAAAGAGATGAATTTCTAACTGAAATGATGAATCTTCAACACAAAAATTCATTTTTAACAAAGGAGTGCAACTTTTAATCAAGCAGTTCAGTTTTTAACCAAAAAATATGAATTCTCAATGAAAAATGTAATAGTTGATATTTCAACGAAAACAGATGAATTTTCAACAAAATATTTGAATCCTCAACCAAACCAGATTAATATTAAACACTAGAAGTTGCTCTTTGAACTAAAAGGTATAAAAGTTCTACCAAAAAAAGATTAATTTTAAAACCAAAAAGACGAATCTTCAACAAAGAATTGAATTTTCAATCAAGAAAGATTATCTAATCAATAAAGAAAGAAATTTTCGACCAAATTATTCAATTTTCAAGCATAAAATCAAATTTTCTACAACAAAATTAAATTTTCAGTCACGAATATGAATTTTCGAAAAAAAAGTTCATTTTCAACGACATAGTTGAAGTTTCTACCAGAATAGTTGAATTTTCAACCCAACAAGATACACTTTCTACCAGAAATGGAATAGTTAAATAGTTATAAATCAAAGATAGTAGGATTCAACCAGAAAAGACGATTTTTCGAAAAATTAATTGAATCCTCAACCAAAACGGACGAACTTTTATCCGAAAAGGTGTATTTTCAACCAAAAAGGATGGAATTTCTACCAAAAGAGATGAATTTTGAATCCAAAAGGACGAATTTTTAACAAAAAAATGAATTTTCAACTAAAAAAGATATATTTTCAACAAAAAATGGAATAGTTGAATTTTCAGTTAAGAAATTAATTTTAAACCAAAACAAAACGAATTTTCAACAAAATATTAAGTTTTCAAACAAAAAGAAGAATTTTTAACTAAAATGATGAATCTTCACCTGAATTTGTTGATTTAACAACATATATGAATTTTCAACCAAAACAGATTACGTAATGACGTAATTTTTAACCAAAAAGGATGACTTTTTAATAAGATAATTGAATTTCCAATCAAATGAAACAAATTTTAACAAAAAAGATGAATTCTTAACAAAAAAACATTATTGTATACTTTTCGAGCAAAAAAAATAAAAAAATAAATTTTCAACAAAAAATGGTTGGATTTTCTTATTATGTTCAATTAACTCAGTTCGCACTTGAGCAGAAAAATGAAAAAAATACGAATTTTCAACAAAATACATGAATTTTCAACTAAAAGAGATAAATTTCCAACCAAAAATGGAATAGTTAAATTTTCAGATACAAAAAAATTGATATTCAACAAAAAGAAAAAAGAATTTTTAACAAAGTACTTTAATTTTCATACAAAGAGATAAATTTCGAACCAAAATAATGAATCTTCAACTTAAAAAATGAGTTTTCAGCATAGCTGTTGAATTTATTTTCTACTTAAAAAGAAAATCTTTCATTAATAATATCAATTTTCGCCCAAGAAATAAAAGTTAAATTTTTAGTAAAAGAAACTAATAATTTTCAACTAAAAAAGATGAATTTTCAACGAAAAATATAATACTGGATATTTTAACCAAACAAGAAATTGTAATTTCAAATAAAAAACAGTTTAATTCAACCAAAAAAGTCGAACTTTCGAAAAAAAAAGTTGGATCCTCAACCAAAGCAGATTAAGTTTTAAGCAAAAGGGATGACTTTTCAACAAAATAATAAGATTTTCAACCAAGTAATACAATTTTAAACCAAAAAAGATGTATTCATGACCAAAAAAAAATAATAGTAAACTTTTCAACCAAAAAAAAATCAAAGAATTAACTTTCAAACATAGTTGGATTTTTTATTAGGTTCTATTAATTCAGTTCGCATTTGAGTGGAAAAACAAGAAAAAGTTGAATTTTCGACAAAATACATGAATTTTCAACTAAAAAAATAAATTTTCAAGCAAACATAGAATAGTTAAATTTTCGGTTAGGAAAATTAATTTTTAACAAAGTAGGTTAATTTCCAACCAAGTAGTTAAATTTTCACCCAACAAAAATATCCATTGAAAATAAAAAACAGTTGAATTCAACCAAAAAAGACAAGTTTTCAACAAAATAGTTGTATTCTCAAGCAAAACAGATTAATTTTCAACCAAACAGTTGCACTTTTAACGAAAAGAGATTAAATTGCTACCAAAAGAGATAAATTTTGAAACCAAAAGGACGAATTTTCAACAGAAGAGATGAATTTTCAACCAAGAAAGATTTTCCAGTCAAGATTGAAAAAAAATTCAACCAAATTGTTGAATTTTCAAGCTAAAAGAGCGATTTTTCTACAAAATAGTTGAATTTTCAATCAAAAAAGAATGACTTTCTATCATTATTGTTGAATTCTTAACAACATAATTGAATTTTCAACAAAGTACTTAAATTTTCAACTAAATAATACAATTTTTAACGAAAAAAGATGAATTTTCAACTAAAATGATGAATTTTCAACTGGAATGGTTAAATTTTTAGTTAAATAAATTAATTTTCAACCAAAAAGAAACAAAAGCTCAACTGTGAAAGTTAATTTTTTTACGTTTCTAAAAGTGTTTCTATACTTCTGGAAGATTTACAACTTTCTAAGACCAACCAGGAATGTTTCAGAAAATTTTTGATTTCAGGGAGGAGAAAAATGCCAATTCTCCTGTATTGATCTATAAATCTTTATGGCTCTGGAAATTATTTTTTTACCTTCAAAAGGTGTGTCTTTAGATTTACGTAGTTCAAATATTCGTCGAAACTTATAAATTCTACGTTAAAAAAATATGGGAAATTCTCTCATGAAAATCCATGACATGCAATTGATCTTGAGAAATAGATCATTGCGATGCGCGATTTGCTGATCAAATAAAAAATCCAAAATTTCTATAAAAGCGTTGCATATCATTTTGGTCCAATTAGGGGGTCCAGCTGATCAATTTGGCATTTACTGTGTTTCTAGAAAATCCACAGGAAATACTTGAAAGTAGTATCTTCTCACAACTTGTTGCATGAAAATTGACTAGAAGAGATTCAAATAAAATGAGGCATTTAATGATGCAAGAACATCTTATCTCAACCGGTTATGCGGGAAAAGAAGCAGAATGCGGGATAATAAGAATCTTCATTTCCGCGTTTAAATTTGGCCCAAGTCATCTGTAGTGGGCGTCGCTATAATGGAACCAAGTTCCTGGTTTGTAATGTAAATACTTTGCATTCTGCAGTCTGTAGTTGCTAAAAACAAGTCTTTTAGAAACAAACATTGATATTCGAAAATCGAGTCAACTCCTCGTCTCAGATAAGGAAACGCTTTTTAAAAAGTACCGTAGAATCACCTTACTTCGGATATTGGCCCAAACTTTGGGCAACCAATTCTTTTTGCTTCTACACAACCAAATAGTTTAAAAGCAATAAAAACTCTGAGTTCAAAGTCAGGAATGACATAAAAAGCCAATTTCGTTTTACAAAAATAAGTATTAATCCAAGAAACATAGGTGTCAGAAGATTGGGCCGAGGGCCGAAGTTAGGTGATTCTATACGGTAAGTTGAAAAATCTCAGGAGGATCATATACTAGGTCGTTTGAAAAGTCCCGGGCCTGACGACCGAATAGCGCCACTAGTATAAAATCCTTATCATTCTTGTGAAGTGCTTATCTTAAGAACACTAAATCCAAAGTTTTATTACAATCTGTCAAGTACTTTGTGTTTATTGTAATTGTCGCATCATCATCTCAGTGATTTTGTGAACAATGGAAAGAAACGAATTTCGTGTTCTCATTAAACATTATCATTTGAGAGGCAAAATGACTAAAGAAGCTGAAGAAAAGCTTGATAAGTTTTATCGCACATCTGCTCCTTCATTGGAAACCGTTCATTTCTGGATAAATGAATTTAAACGTGGTCCAATTGAGGTGACCACATCGGATATGGTTGAAAAAATTCATCATATGGTTATAGAAGCTCGCCGAATCAAGGTGAGTGAGATTTCTAAGACTGTAGGCATCACCACTGAACGAGTCTCTAACATCTTGCAAGAAAAACTGGAGAATATGAAGGTGTGTGCAAGGTGGGTGCCGCGATTCTGACTCGCGATCAAAAACGCAACCGAAAAGACGTTTCAGTGCAGAGTTAGGCAAAGTTTAATCGGAATCCGCAGGACTTTTGGCGTCGATTTGTGACTGTAGACAAAACCTGGATCCACCACTATACACCCGAGACAAAGCAACAGTCGAAGCAGTGGGTACTGCTTGGTGAAAGTGCGCCAAAGAAGGCGAAGGTTGTTTTGTCAGCTGGGAAGGCGATGGCCACAGCATTTTGGGATTCCCAAGAAATTATCCTCATTGATTACTTGGAGAAGGGTAAGACTATAATAGGAACATACTATGCATCATTATTGGACTGTTTGAAAACCGAGCTACAAAAACAGCGGCCTCGAATGGCGCACAAGAAAGTGCTGTTTCATTATCGCAACGCACCATCTCACACCGCCGCAATCTCAATGGCAGAAATACACGAACTGGACTTCGAATTGATTCCTCATCCACTCTATTCTCCAGACTTGGCTCCGTAGGAGTTGAGTGCCGACTACTATAAAAAAGTCATCGAGCTTTTGGAAACACTTTTTGAAATAAGTATATCGAGCTGGAAGTGAACTACGTTGAACAATAAATGCGAACTTTCTAAGAGAATGTTGTTTTATTACTTAGGCCCGGGACTTTTCAAACGACCTAGTATTAGGGTGGTCCTTATTAACATCACAGAAAAAAACTAAAGATAAAATTTACGTCGATTTCAGGTGAAAGTTTCGCTGCAACAAGGATTAATCTTGCCGGTTTAACTTCACACGAAATGGCGATAATTACACGTTTTTACACTGTCTCCGAATAATTTTCTAGAGAAAAAGCGTCGTCTGCTATGTCGTTGACTGCAGTGCGAAGAACAGGAAAGTATAAATGAAATCGGTCTGGAAATCAGGACATCAGATTCTAAAAAATATTGCGCTTATTTAAGTTTTATTTTTGAAATAATTATACTTATCGCGGACGAATGAAAACATATTTTTCGTGAATGAGACCATACTGCCTGATCTTAATAATGGTTGATACGCTATAAAATAGGAATTTCGGTCCTGAAAGTTTCGAGATCCATCGCGTCAGTATTGCAGCTTTATATAAAAATTAATAGAGAATTTCAATCAATTTCAAACTTTCTGAAAAGTTAGTGAAATTTGTAGAAAACAAATTACTTGTTTAATTGGAGGAGACCTTTTGACAGAGCGAAATTTCGGAACTAAAAAATAATTTCTAAATAATTACAATTCCTATCGTCTTCATTTCGTACGCCTAATTTTTACTATATTCTAAGTTAATTTTCAAACCAAAAGATCAGGAATAAATGTTAACCATTATTTTTATTCAAACCGAACGAAATTTTTTCTTTTTTTTAGTTTATTTTTTGGACTGTCATGTTTAAAGTATCTGAAGGGTGACAGTACAGAACTAGATAAACAACATTTTTGCCCAAAATGGATTTGTATAAAAAATTCTTTAAAAAATCAAATACATGTTGTGTTAAAAGGGTTTCTTCGAAATCTCCTTTTTAATATAGTAATAAAAAGATTGGCAATTCAAAATTAGATAACTGACTCTCAGTGATTGTGTTCCATCTTCATCTTCTTTTTCTTTAATTGCCTAACCTCATACCAAAAAAACACGTCTTTTTTTTAGAGTAAAAGCCCTTAAATAAAACTATTTGCCAATTTTGTCAGCACCAAAGTACCGATCAAATTGAAACCTAAAATCTTAAATTATCATTTTCTACAAAAAACCACTTTTATAAAGTTGTTTTCACTTAACTTTTTGCCTTGCGATTAGAAACAATATTTTTTCAAATTGAGAAAGTTAGAAAACAAAGAATTTTGAAAGTTCCATTGCGCTATTTCTTAGTTTTTAATGCTTTTGGTTAACAATTTTCCAATTTTAAAGGTTCTCAGTTTTAGATGTCTAAGTATTGAACAGTTCAATTCCAATTTCGAACAATTTTGTATCATGTTCTAAAACGTTTTATTTAATTTCGTTTACAGATTTAAAGAATATTGAATATCTGTTAAAAAATATTTTTTTTTAATTTGGACGAACCACTTTACCGCTTCGTGTTCTCTCGTGACCGAGAAAAACTGAGATAACATACCTACCGAAACACTTTTGATATGCATTTTAGTACATTCTAGAAAAAAATTTCGGTCACTGACTCAAATTTCCGGTCATTTCTCAGTAAACAATGTTCCCGGTCATTTCCCGGTTTTCCTGGTTTTCCGGTCAAGTTTACACCCTGTTTATATGTATGTAACAACCTTAATTATGACTACAAAGAAGGTAAAATTCAAAAACTTAAGAAGCAAAATACAGGATATAAAATTTTAAAAATGGTTTCGAATACTTTTCGTTTAGGACGAATTTCATGGACTTTAAGGATAACTATGGATTGTGTTAAACACATTTTAAGTACGTTTGTGAACATTTAAAAAATCTTGGAATTTTTACTATAAAAGTACCTATTTTGAAGATTCTTGAGTGAGGTTGCAGTAACAGTATATATCATAGAAACGATCTGATATTAACACAAACAGTTAATTAGACGATAATTTTCACATCGAGAAGTTAACAAAACCGAACCACTTTTGAAATATTATCCATTTGCATAAAGTTTACAACCCTATGTACAATCCGAAATAAAATAGAACAGTTTTTACGTTTCTCTATAACGGCAATCTCAATATGTAACATTATAATGATACAGGTTGATTTAGAACTAATCTATTCAGATTATTCCATTTTTCAAAATAGAAAAAGATAACAATCCAAAACAATAACACATTTCTAAAAACTGCTAACTTCCTCAAATGAAAATTGCCTTCGAAACATGTTGGTCCCCAGTAGTATAAAAGAGACGGAGAAGAGAAAGAGTGAGAGGTTGGTTTGGTTGACTATTTCTTTTTTCTTTTACTTGCACATTTATCGTACATTTGTCTCCAATGAGCCGTAAAAATGGGTACTTTAGAAGTCCATTTTTGATTTGTGAACTTTCTGGATGTTCTTTTTAAGTACACAAAAAATTGCATAAGAAAGTAGATTTCATTCCGATCTTTAAGAAATTACAATGATCTACCGCCTCTAAATGTGCGAAAATGGTACATAAAAAAGCCGCCGAAACCTGAAAGCTCGACGTATTGACACAAGGGAGTCGTAATTCGCGCTTCACGAAGCAAACAGAGGGTGCCTTTAGTTTCTCTCACATCACTTCGTCCTTTTTTTCATAGCGGTATTTGTTTAGCATCGATTAACAGCCTTGGCGAAGAAAACCGAAGAAAATCGCTTAAAGAAGAGAGTGAGAAGAACAAATAAACGGTTTGCACAAAAATCAGTTTAGTGCTAATGCCTCACTTTAAAAGTGCAAGGATTCACATGCTGTGGAAAAAAATGTTGTACTGGAGACGGTAACTCAATGTACAAAAGAAGACTGTAAAGGGCAACTCTTCAAATTGAAGACGAAACGAAAATTGCTTTAGAGTCGAAATTACAAATAGAAAACTGTAGAAACTACGTCAATGTAAATGAGAGATGATAAAAGAAGTACCATCATTTATCTCGAATAAATTAACACTGAATAATCACTGCGATTGCCTCTATTTCTATTCACTGAAGAGTGTTGATTTACTGGTCAATCAGTGGAGTAAATAATACGATATCGATCGACTATAACTAACTTTAGCATCGAACGACTTCCTTAGGGTCCCAGGAGAAGATAAATCAACGAGGTTTCTTGCCATTCGTTATACCTAATAGACTTGGATAGTCCTAGTTCTTGTGTTGGTTATCCGTGACGTCTAAGAAAACAATAATTTTAGATAGACCAGGTAATGATAACTGAAAGACGTAAACTTCTCGACGATGAAAGCCAATTGTAAAATGAAAATTACTGTTTTAAGGCCTGTCAATATCGCATTTACAACCGCTTATTGGTTCGTTAAATGGGTTCTGGAGTAGTGAATTATATTATGCAAAAATTCAATGAGAAAAAACACACAGGACTTATACTACTGGATTTTGGAAAAACCTTCGACACAGCGTGGCTTAGGCATTTATTTGACTCCGGATTTACGGGGGACAATTTCATGGTCAAACGGTTGAATATTTTGGTCTAATTTTTGGCACATGTATTCTGAATATTATTCTCTTTTTTTCTCTCAAAGTTATTTCTTAGTAAAACTGTTCCTATTTTACTTGAAAATTAAAAAAGTGCAATTGTAGTGCTCCTCGCACCAGGCAACCGATCAGGGTGTGTCATGTTAGCTTTCTATGGCCAAAGACGCTCGGCCGTCTTTGGAGCGTCTTTGGCCATAGAAAGCTCATGATGCACACAGATAGGTTGTCTTATGCAAGGCGCACTACAATTGCACTATTTCAATTTTCAAACAAAATTGAAACCGAAGTCAAATAAATGCCCTTATTATATAAACTTATTTAATGCAGCTTTCCAGTATATCACAGTAAATCTGAATTATCGTTATTACTGCAAAGGTATTCAATTGATACAAAAATCGGTATCAATCTACAGGTAAAGAAGCAAAACACTGTTACATTCTTGGATCATTCTGCTGCAGATCAAATTGATACCTATATATTCAGTGTCATATAGGGCTTCTAATAAACTCTTATGTAAAAAATGTAAAAATATTTATCAAATATAAATAATGTTAAGTCATCTATTAAAAAAGTAATGGCTGGGATCCCCCAACACTCAGTATTAGGACTAATATCTTTCTATATCATAAAAAGATCTTGCCACCACCGAGACCGCTGCTGTTTCAGGAATTCTGAGGAGACCCTCCAGAGCCTCCCACGAGGGTCCCTAGAGTCTACCACAAGGGCCCTCAGAACCTCCCACGATAGCCTCCAGAGCCTCCCAAGAGGGCCCTTAGAGTCTCTTACGATAGCCCCCAAAGCCTTCCCCACGAGAAGCTCCAGAACTCCAGCCTCCCACGAAGGCCCCTAGAACATCCCACGAAGGCCACCAGAGACCCCCACGAGGGCCTCCAAAGCCTCTAGCGAGGACTGCCAAATCCTCTCACGAGTGCTCCCAGACCCTCTCGCGAGAGCCCCGCCGACAGCCTCCCGCGAGGGCCTCCAGAGCCTCCAACGAGGGCCACCAGATCCTCCACGAGGGCCCCAGAATCCTCCGCGGGGACTCCACAGCCTATCACGAGGGTCCCTAGAACATCCCACGAGAGCCTCCAAATCCTTTAGCGAGGACCGCCAAATCCTCTCATTAGAGCCTCCAGAGCCTCCAGCTAGGGCCACCAGATCCTCCCACGAGGGTCCCTAGAACATCCCACGAGGGCCTCCAAATCCTTTAGCGAGGACCGCCAAATCCTCTCACTAGAGCCTCCAGAGCCCCCCGTGAGGGCCTCCAGAGCCTCCAACGAGAGCCCCCAAAATCCTCCGCGGGGACTCCAGAGCCTATCACGAGGGTCCCTAGAACATCCCACGAGAGCCTCCAAATCCTTTAGCGAGGACCGCCAAATCCTCTCACTAGAGCCTCCAGAGGGCCGCCAGATCCTCCCACGAGGGTCCCTAGAATATCTCACGAGGGCCTCCAAATCCTCTAGCTAGGACCGCCAAATCCTTTCACTAGAGCCCCCCGTGAGGGCCTCCAGAGCCTCCCACGAGGTCTTCCAGAGCCCCCAACAAGGGCCGCCAGATCCTCTCACGAGGAACCCCAAAGCCTTCCACGAGGGACTCCAGAGCCTTCCGCGAGGACGTCCAACGTAATCATGAATTTTCTTTGAAAATTCTTCAAATTATACATTCATTTGGTTTTGATTATTATTTTCCTACAAATAAGATAACTTCAATTTTTCCAACTTTTTTTATATTAACTTCAACTTATAGCACAGTGTACAAAAATTGAACAATTATGCTGATGAGTTACTGCAACTCTTTATAAATTTTTTCTTTAAAATGAGCTCAAGAACATTGGAAAATGTGTATAATTTCAGATTTCATTTGAAATTTAGAAAAAGCTTAAACATTAAAATTTGCACTATTTTTGCAATAGCTTCTCAAAAATTGACATAATAACTTTACACTCCGAATTAATAAAATTAACAAATTATTAAATGCTAACAAATGGGTACAAAAATGGTATAATTATTATACTAAGTTATTCATTTTACGAATTGAGCGATTTCCTTAATAATATTCAATAAAGTTTATTTATTTTATTTTATTTCTTCAATATAAGCGTAACGAATAAAAACTAAACGTAAATAAACGTAAAGAATCTTTCAAGGTTTCTTTTCTCAAATTCTTTCCAATCATCAATCGGCTTTTTTTGCCTATTTCGTGGGACAATTTGAAGATTCAATAATTTTGAGCTTGAATGTACACCTAGAACAACCTTAAAATATTTAAAAATGGGGCAATTTTCACAATTTTAGAAACTCTTTACTTTTTCAACATAAACCGATTTTTATTTTTTTTTAAATTGCTTCGAATTTTAAATTCTTTACTTTTTGAAATGGGAAGTGAAAAAAATGTACAATTAAACGCTCTGAAATTAAAACTGTTCAACTGTGAACGCTTTCATTTGATATTTGATATTTTTAAAACCTTTTGCCCACAATGGAATTTAAAATTAAAATTTGAAAGGACTTAAAATTGGTTGATGTTTAACGTTTGGTTTTTATATTCTCAGATTTGTAATGACTTTCTCTTTCTATTTGCAGCTGTTTCATTTTTAACCTGTCAAATTTTCCAAAATTTCCAATTTGACACATTTTTTTATTTCAAATTTGGCACTTCTTGAAATTAATCTTTTTTTTCTAAGTTCTACTGGAAACCACACTTTCAAGTTTAATATTAATCAATTCTGAATGCTTCTAAGCTAAAATGGACAAATTTTAATCTATTTGTGTGTTTAATGTTTGAATGTTCCAAATCTCGAATAGCTAAATTTTGAAAGTAGCTAAATGGAAATTGTTCAATTTTAAATTGTTAAATTTAAAACTTGGAAAAAAGGGATTTTGAAAGTTCCATTGTGTTATTTTTTAGTTTTAAATGTTTTTGGTTGAAAATTGCCCAGTTTTAAAAGTTCTCAGCTTTAAATATCTGAATGTTGTACAGTTTAATTCTAATTTCAAACAATTGTGTATTATGTTTTAATGCGTTTTATTTAATTTACGTTCACAGATTCAAGAAATATTAAAAATCTGTTAAGAGCAATTTTTTTAAATATTTGGCTGAACCACTTCAACGCTTTGTGATCTGTCCGGACCTAAAAAAACTGAGATAACATACCTATTAAAACACTTTTAATAAGCATTTCAATGCAATCATTTAGTAAAGTTTTTGAAAATCACGGTCACTTAATAAAATTCCCGATCTTTCCCGGGTTTTTCCGCAATGAACAAAATTTCCGGTCATTTTCCGGTCAAGCAGGCACCGTGGTTATGTTTCTTGGTAGAAAATCATTTTTTTGTTGAAAATTCAACAGTCTTAAGAAAAATTCTTCTTTTTGTCTTCAAAATTAAAATATTTCGTTAAAACTTCAATTAGTAAATTTTTTTCGGTTGAAAATGCAATATATTTCGACTTTCGACGATTAATTTTATTTAAGAGAATTTGTTTCCTTATTTTCGTAAGCAGCACCCTATTTCCCCTCTTTTAGAAGTATTTCAGGCTGTGAAGTTTGGTACTTGAATATTTTTTATTATTCTTGATTCTTTGTCAAAGCTCATAGTTCAACACACGGTTACGTAGGCATATCGGCAACTAAACTCACTAGAAACGCAAAAAACGCAGAGTAAACGTAAAATCCGTTTTCAGCCAATGAATGCGTTACTTTCGGGAGGGGAAATAGCCAAGAATAGGTAATGTAGATTATGAACGGCCCCTTATATACGTTCGAACATCTATCATTGAGAAAAAAAATGAGTAGTCGCAAGAAAACCGTTTTTTTGAGCTGTTTTTGTTGTCACAGAAAAATTTTTGTTGTTA
This sequence comes from Melikaiella ostensackeni, assembly GCA_032362435.1. Lineage (NCBI taxonomy): Eukaryota > Metazoa > Arthropoda > Insecta > Hymenoptera > Cynipidae > Melikaiella > Melikaiella ostensackeni. The sequence goes on along the minus strand of JAUMHM010000001.1, from coordinate 15,988,595 downwards.
ACACGATGTTCTTTTGTTAGTCTAACACAATATTTTGTTGTTACAACAAAATTATTTTGTTATCCTAAACAAAGTTTTGTTGAGTTAACACAACTATATTGTTTGACCAACGAGATACGTGACTACGCAGCCGCACTTTTGCGGAGAACGCAAGAACGTGTGTTTCCAATGTGGAAGATATTATATATTGTGAGTGGAAATTGTAATCGGGGTAAAATTGTGTTTTGTCTAAAGTTAATGAAACATAATAATTATGCAAGTGTACATTAATGACTGTGATAAGTTTAAAGAATAGATTAGCTGATGTGAAAATTTTTAGATGAGTGGTTTTTACCTCAACTGTTGATGATCAGTGATCAACACCTTCAAGTGAAAATACTAACCTATGTGCGTTTCAGTTTGATACTTTATACTTACAATAAATACATAATCAAATATTTGAACCCAATTCAACATACAAATCCCTTTCCGACTCATGTATGGTAAATAAATAAAAAAACACAGCACTATTAGGACAAACAACAGTGAGAAAAACAGATATTCATTGAAGCAGACAAAAACTCAATATCTGAAAATTTTACTGTGACAGATATCTGAAATACTACGGTGTTATATCAAAAATATCCAAGGTAATTTGGTATAATATCTTAGAAATCTGTTCCATAGTTGTATTACCAGATAATTTTTGAGTTTTCGTCTGTTTCAGTACGAGGGTGGGGTGAAAAGTTACCGGCCTGATAAGGAAAAACAACTTTTCTCGTTTTTTTTTCACTTCATTTTTCAACATAATCTCCCTCAAGACTAATACATTTCTCATAACGGTGCTCTAATGCA
>JAUMHM010000001.1:15956527-15972143 GCA_032362435.1 Melikaiella ostensackeni | reverse complement strand
GTTTATTAGCAAGGATAACCCGAGACTAATTAGGTACGTATACGTGAGAGACTGTATTAAAGCTGGTGCAAAATTAATCTCGAACCAGTCTCGAGAATAGTTTTGCGACCGATTTTTTCATTTTTTCTTTAATGCATTTTTACTTTAACAAATAATATAAAAAATGGACATTTTAACAATTTTATTCAACATCTTTTTTTAAAGAATCGAGTCCGACTCATGAAAGAAGAAAGCTCCCGGTTCAAACCCGGGCCGAGATCGATTTTTTCTCGTTACATATAAAAATGACCAGTAATCGACAAACTTATCATAAAAAATTATTTTTTATATTAACTATTATTCGTTTTACATCTACAGAATCATTCTATTCAAAACTAGAATATGCTACCGCGTGCAGTGATGGGAAGTAACTAGTTCCCTTTAACTAGTTACTGTAACTAGTTACTTTTTTTGATAACGATAGTGGTAATCGTTACTTTTTCAGTTACTTTTGAAATGTACATCACACGTCTTTTTTACTCATTTTTCTCGAAAATTTAATTATGTGTTTTGTTCGAAATTCAACTGTTTTGATGAAAATTCGTCTTTTTGGGATGAAAATTTAACTATCTTTGTAGAAAATTAAATTAATTGGTTAGAAATAAGCTTTTTTGATCAAAATATATATCATATATATATATATATATCAAAATATTTTTCGGTTGAAATAACAATTATTAGATTTTTCGTTGAGAATTCATCTTTTTTCCTTGAAAATTGATCTTTCTTAGTTAAAAATTCGTCTTTTTTTATAGAAAATTAATGTTCTTGGTTGAAAATTAATTTTTTTGTTAAAAATCATATTTGCAAGTTGAAAATTCAACTGTTTTATAAAGAATTCGCATTTTTGGATTGAAATTTGAAAAATTTGGTTCTTTTTTCTCTCTTGATTGAAAATTCAACTCTTTTGCTAAAAATCATTTTTTTAGTTGAATTCAACTGTTTTCTTTTACTTAAAACTAAAATCTTTTTTGGTTGAAATATTAATTATAACAGTTTTCGTTGAGAGTTCATATGCCAATAATAATTATTTCTGATAGAAAATTAAGCTTCTTTGTTAAAATTTTATCTTTATGGTCAAAAATTTAATAATTTTGTTTTAAAAATCATCCTTCTTGGATGAAAATAAACTTTCTTGTTGAAAATTCAACTGTTATATAGAAAATTCGTTTTTTTGCTTGAACATGCAACTGTTTGGATGAATATTAATGTTTTGGCTCGGGATTCAACTATTTTAATGAAAATTCAACTACTTGGTTGAAAGTTGAACTACTTTATAAAATCATTTTATTCGGTTGAAATTCAACTGTTTTGTTGAAAATTCGTTTTTTTGTGTCGAAAACTTAACTATTTTGGTAAAAAATTCAATTATTTTCTTGTAAATTAACTTTAAGGTTGAAAATTCTTATTGGCGGGTTAAAAATAACTATTCATCTTTTTTTGTTAAAAATTTAACTATTCAATTTTTTGTTGGAAATTTATCTTTTTTAGTTGAAAATCTATGTATTTTTTTTTTAATTCATCTCTTTGTTTAAAATTTCACTGTTTTGTTGAAAATTCGCTTTTTTTTTTGCTTGAGTTCAACTGTTTTTCATTTGAAATTAAAATCTTTTTCTTTTAAACTTGAAGTACTTTATTAAAAGTTCTTTTGTTCTTTTGTTGAACATTTATCATTTCAGTTGAAAATTCATCTCTTTCGTTGAAAATTTAAATACTTTGTTGAAAATTCGTTTTTTTTGTTAAACATTCATTTTTCAACTAAAAATTTAAGTATTCCATTTCTGGCTTAAAATTAATTTACTTTGTTGAAAATTAATTTTTTGACTGAAAATTCAACTTTTAAATTTTTGGTTGAAATTTTCTTGTAATATTTTAGGAATATTATGTCGGACATGACTAACTTAGGACTTTCAATAAAAGGTATCACAGCTGTCACTCGACAAATATGAATGAAGTGAATGAATACAAAAGTAACTAAAAAAGTAGCGAGTTATTTTTTTTTTCAGGATATCAATAAAACTTTAGAGCTAACATATTTTTTTCGCTGAAATCTATACAAATTAGATATTTGGCAATGTAAAATATTTTAGGCGCTCGAACTTGAACTATTTTTAATTTGGATTCAAGAGCTTGGAAGAGTGTACTTTCTAATTTATACTCAAAGTATTAATTATAGTAAGGATGAAATGATCAAAATTTTGGGAAAAAATATTTAATTAAACTCATAAGTATCATGATTTAATTACTAATGATGGATTTTTTAAAAGAGAAAGTAATCTTGAATATGACAACGATTTCAAAAGTATAAAAATTGTTCATTTAACAAATTTTATTTTCTCTCGGATTTTTTTTATATTGCCGTGAACGGATTCCCAACAACCTGAGTGTATCCAATTTTTAAAAGTAAATTCTCTAATGACAGAAATCATTAAAAAATCATTTAACATTATTGAAAAATATGACATTTATTATAAAAAGTTTTTTCTTCTTTTCAATCATCACTTGAACTCAGAACATACTCATTGTATTACTGAAACTACATTTCTAATTTCATGTCGTTAGGTAAACTGTTCCACAAAGTCGTCGCCGATCCAATAAATGACTTCTGAAAAGTTACAGTTCTGCTCTGTGGAACTCGAAAAATTTCTGGCTGTCTAACTTCCCGATTAGTAACCGTAACTCTTTAAACAAATTTATCATAGAGATATTGCGGACGCTGTGTTTTAAAAATCACATACATAAGAGATCCTATAAAAAAAATTTCTCTTACTTCCTACACTCAGCCAGCCTAGCTGTTTCCGATACGCTGTAATATATTCATTCCGTTTTACATTGAAGATAAATCTTATGCAAGAGTTTAATAGCTTTGTTAAATTATGATCATGATCAGCCGAAATATTAGTGTATATTGCACAACAATAGTCGAAGTACGGCATTAAGAGGAAGGAGACCAGCTTAATTCTTAATTCCGTGGATAAAGAATTCTTATTCTAGTTGTTTAAGCGTAACGTACCACAATTCCATTTGCTTGCACTGGTGGCAAAAAAGTAATGTCTAGATTATTTATATACTGAAAACTACCTAAAATTGAAGCCTGAGTTTTAGCTGGATTTAGTTAAGCTTATTAGTCTTTGTCTAATCCCAAATACCTTTGATATCTTGATTAATTAGGTCAATAGTCTCACTAATTTCATCCGGCTTACATAAGATATAGATCTGCAGATCATCCACAAACAGCATGTGCATGCAGAACCTTATCACTATACTTAAATCATTAGTGAATACAATAAACAGCAGAGCCCAAGCACTGACCCCTGCCGAACTGCTGAGCCAATGTTACCCCATTTAAATCTTTGATTTCCCAATCCCGTTACAGACTGTTCATGAGCAAATAAATATGATGCTATCCATTTCAGCACTGATCCTGAACACCCATAGTTTTTTAATTTAGACAAAAGAAGCATATGTGGGACCATATCAAAAGCCTTGGTAAAATCAAGAAGAACCATAATTGTCACCATTCTCTTATTAATTCCCAACCGAATGTCATCCAAGACACTGAGCAATGATTTCTGCATACTATATCCACTCCTATAGCCAGACTGACATGAATTTATGATATTTTCTTTTTCCACATAGTCTATCATCTGACTGTGGACAATTTTTCCCAACACCTTAAGAGAGGCAACAGAGTATGACAACAAGCAGGTCTTATTAGTACCTTTTTCCACTCTTCAGGAAAAACAGAAATTTTTAACGCGTTTTTGAAGAGATTAAGTAAGTGTGGAAAAATTATAGGCAAAGCTTTAATGATATAACTAATTGGTTTATGATCCACCCCTTTCGCTCTCTCATCAAAATTTTGATATCATCCGTCTTCCATGGACAAATTCTTGTTCTTGTCACAGAAGATCTCAAAGGAGGATGTTCATCCATAGCCATTTCAAGAGACTGTAAATAAATCTCTGCTTTTCATATATAGATAGTAAACCATTGAATTCCCGCCAATTAGCAGATCGTACACTTAAGAGAAAGCTCTCATCATCCATATTCCAAAAATCACGATGCCAATGAATAGCGATGGTAAAACAATAGTTAAAGCATGTCTAACGGAAAGACAAAGGGCAAAGGGGGAGGGTTAGAGGAACTAAAAAAAGGTAGAGGGAAAGGTATCTGAACAGGTGTGGATGATCAAAAGAGTGGGTTAAGGAAATGCACAAAAGTGGAATGAAGGTACAGCAGGATTTGATAGGAAGGGATGAAAAAGTAATGAAACAAGGAATAGAAAATAAAATCAGAGAAGCTAGATACAACGAGAAATGTAAATGGGTAGGAGTAGAAAGGAGAAGCAATATAACTAGTGAGAGAGGGAGAAAGGGACAGACAGAAATGTTATCCTACAATTCTGATATTGCTAAATATATTAGGTAAATGATATTATCAATATTGCATTTGAGGATTTACAAAATCTATCTGAACAACAGGAAAATTGAATTTTGTTCTTCCTTTTTTGGATCTTGGAGCCGAGTTAAATTCCCAGCATTTCTGCACGAATAAATCCCATGACGAGGCGGTACCTTACTGTATATGCGCAAACGTGACTATCCCAAACTATCTCACGCACACGATCTGCGATTCCTTAGTTTACCTTTTACTCATCGTGACTGACTGCAAATAAAAGTATTGAAAAAAAAACATCGGCACAAAAGAAAGATGGGATATTGCAAATCTGTCATGTGGCAGCGAGTCAAAAGAGGGACTTTGCTGACTTAATGGGAAGTTTAATAAAGTACTGAAAACTCAAGATACCATAACCATAACTCCAAAAGGGCAAAATCATAAGTCCCAAACTATAAGTCCCAGATAAAATTATAAGGCAAAAAATTGTAGAGCCCAGAATCATAGGCCCCAAATGCGATGGATGTAATACGATAATTTTTTCAACAATTTTCAAGAATCTAAAGCTTTATAGGCCAGTGAAATCTGCGTCATTGTGAGGGGAATAGGGCCCTAACTGTTTTGCGATTACGTTAGATTAAAGTGTGGAAGGCGCTTGGATACTTCGCGCCGTTCAATCATAACTCAGGAGGATGAAAAGTGATTGGTTAATACGTGTTCCAAGTCGTTAACGTCACGACGCTGTTTATCTATTTTGCGCTCGGATCCTGTTAACACGCATTATAGTTACCTTAACGACGTAACGCGCTTCACGAGGCAGTTAAGTCTTGATTATCTTCGGACAATAGTTGCACGCGTACTTATCGTCCTTGCAAATAGTCATTACAGATATTCACCACGTTCATTATAGACATTGTTCCTTTAGGTCACAAGTTATTTACTTAGGATAAGTAATACTTGACGTTATAAAAGTCTCAGGGTAAACTTGTAATTTTTCAAAAAAAACTCTTGATAATAATGAAAATAATAATCCCAAACAATGAGTCCCAAAAATATAAGGCCCAAAAGTATGAGGCCACAATATATAAGTCCCAAAATGTAAGAGCCAAACTGATGAGTCCCAAAAAAGTTTCAAAATTAGACCGAAAAGCCCAAAACCAAATTCTATAAACAAATGCGCTATTTGGCCATTTACACACAGAAACAAATTATTGTTTCCCCACAAATATTTTAGATTGGTCTATTAGTGATGTTCAATCATAAAATGACTTCCTGACCATATATTTGTTAACTATAAAAATAAATTATATAAACAAATGCATTCTTCGTCTATTTATTCATAGAAAAAAATCTTTTTTCACTAAAACTAATTCAAGTTCTCTTACCAATGGATAATATTAATAAATACGCTGGCAAGACAAATTTTTCTGGTCGAACATCATTTGATAACTAGATTTAAGTAGTTTCAATGAAAAACAAAAGTTGTTCCTGTGGATACACAGCCGAATATTGCATCTGTTCACGGAATTTGTTTGTAACATTAACAAGTATTATCAGGCGATAAACTTGCTTCATTCATCATCACTCTGAAGACAATTTCAAACTATTTTGATGAAAACAAGACTAAATTTTTGTTATGAAATATATAAAATAAGTATTAATTTATTTACTTTGTTTATGAAATTTCTTTATAACATTTGTTTATATATTTTTTTAGGAATATCTGAATTAATTTCTTGCAATGGATGCTCGTACATTGCTTTCGATTGTTTTCGAGTTAATTTCGATTCTCTGAAGAAAAATAAGAAATAAAATTGATTAAATGTTGCTATCAAATACCTTGACTATGTATTTGCTTATAAAATTATTCAATATTAGTATATAATAATATTTCGTTCACATTTTATTTTACGCGCAACATTTTCAATGAATGAATAGGAGCTGTAAGAAGGGTAGCAGGAATTAAGAGGTGTAAGAAGCGCGGCAGGACTACAGGGGTGTAAGAAGGGTTGCAGGTGTTAAGGAGTATAAGTAGGGTTGTAGGTGTTAAGGGGTGTAAGAAGGATTGCTGGGGTTGAGGGGCAGGGATTGTGAGGAGGGCGGCAGGGGTTAAGTGGCATGGTTATATTCTTAAAATAGCGGCGGCGGTGAGATCTTATCATAATAAGGATAGACGAGTCTGTTTTCATATGCACTGTCTTTTCTTCGCTTGTCAACTCTGCAATCGAAAAAAACTAGCAATGCAAATTAAAGAAGGGCGGCCTAGGGCGGTCCGAGACCGAAATCCGGCTCTGATGGCAAGGATCGTTAGGAAGTTCCCTGGGTATCGCGATCTTGGTACTCGTCATCGTGAATCTTCTTGGTCTTCGGACCATTACGTCTCTTCCGGTTCCGGGTCAAAGTTGAACGAACTGTGTGTGCTGACTTTGTTAAAGTTCAACGATGAAGTGGTTTGGTTCCTGGTATCGAGTGTGACGTGACGTGAGGTTTTCAAGATAGCTGGAGAGGATGCGTGCTTCCATTCATTCGGAAAGTCCAGTACAGGACGCGAGGCAGATCTTGGCATCCATTAGTGGGTACGTGGCGGTAATATCCAGGATCATCATTATATCGGAGTATCATTCCCGCTATGATTATAGGAAGCTTGCTCCTGCTCGCTGCCACGTTTTACGGATGCATGAACAAAAAGGCGAAGGAAGCAAGTCAGAGTATCAAGAAGGAGAGGAAGAAGAAGATAGCAAAAAAGAAGAGGTGGATGGAAAATAAGAGTAGAAGAAGACTAGGCTTGCGTGCCCCCGATGCGGTGGCGTGATGCGAAGCTGTCGTTCACTTGTTTTACTTTTTACCGACATTAAATTTACTCCAGACTATAATTGAACTTTAAATGGGATTGTTTGCGACGCGAAGACATGCGCAGGACTTTTTCTCATTTTATGACTGAATCCGGCAAAGTTAGAATCACTCTTGGTGAATTAGATGGAGAAAAATCGATATGACGATCTATTAGTAGGGTGGTCCTTATTTACCCTTTTTGGATGTTGTTTGCTTCCACTCACAATTATTGTGAGAATGCTCAAAAACAGTCTTTTATTATGGTACATCGTTGGAATACGATTTTCATCTTGAATTAGTCCTAAATTATCTGAGTATGGAAAAGCTTTATGCAAGATTCTACATGTGTCTCTTGTAATTTCGAAATAAACATTGTTACGATAGTATTGATTAAATATTAAACTACTGCTTTGAATTTTTTGACTCTGACACTATATGCTTTCTTATTAGCTTGTTCATAAAACTGTCTATTCTAGGAATATTCGCTTTGTCGTACAGTTCTTCATTAGAATATGATCTCGTGTACTGAGACTGAGGTGCTTTATAGATATTCGTAGATGCTCTTAGACATAGTTCCTTTTAAATGATCTTAATCTTTCCATTTTGCTAGAACTGACATTGAACCAGATCGGACAACCATATGTCAAAGTAGGTCTTATTAATAGTAAGTAACAAATGGTTTTCACTTTTATGCTTAGGTTTTTCGAATGAAAAAGTCTATGTGAACTGAAGTACGCGCTATCCACTACGCCCACGCCAAGAAGCCTGATTGGAATCAGACTCAAATGAGCTCGTAGACATACCAAATTTGCTCTACATCAACTATATGCTTCTTAAGAAATCGACAGTAAGTAAGGATCATTAACTTTACAAGGTTAACTTGTGTTAAAACCCACATTACAGTATTAACTGATTTGGATCAAATTTAGAGAACATTCTATTTTTATGCATTCGCACCATAGTCGCGTGTGGGAGCAAACGATTTCCAAAAAAAAGTGAATAAGGAAAACCCTAGTCTTCCTATGTTGTTACTGGAGGGGAAAAGTGTCTCTAGTAGCGAGTTGCGCTCGAGGATGATTCACGTCTCCTTAATGCAAGTGCAATTACCATGAAGGTTGTCATTCGGTGTCGGAATGACTCGTAACGCAGGAAAATGAGAGGAGTAATATGTTTGCGCCGATAGCGTGTGCAACTCTCGAGCCTGCCAGAGTCTCTAATTAAAATAGAAGAAAAGGAGTACACGGATTGCGGCGAAAGGAGGGGAGGCTTTCCTAATCCTAGTCATCTCCGGAGCCAGAGCCAGATGGACAGGTGAGGCGACAGGATAGAATCATGTCGACAGCGCCGATCGCGCAACTCAAGGCGCAAGGCCTCGTCAAGGCCGTACGTTGAGCCCGAGTTGCCAGTACAGCTAGCAGGAGGTGCTGGCTTCGCCACCATCTCGCGGTTCTTGCACCGTCACCACCACCCCAACCGACAACAACAACCTCGCATGCGAAGATTGAACAGTGAACACCGAGCATTGACTTCGTGACTCATTTGCGGCCGAGGAAACTGCTACCAAGACCTGCTGCTCCCCAGAAATCTTGATACAGGAGATCAGAGATGACAAGAGGCGATGACTAAAACAAACTAGAGGAGGTTAGAGTCACTTTGATCACTTTGGTGACAACACTGTTCAATTTTTTACTCCGTCGACCCTCCTTGACAACCGTAAAGTAACGTAACCGTTGGCTAAGCACGGATTTCACCTTTATTGTGCGTTTTTTTGCGTTTCTAGTGAGTTTAGTTTCCAATACAGGATGTCTACTCAAATCGTGGGAAAAAATTCCCTGACAATTCCAGGTTTTTTCAGGTATTCCTAAATTTTTCCAGGTATAATTTTCCTTATTATGGAGCCATTCGAGTATTGAGTACTGCATCTTTTAAAGCAATCGACCCTATACAAAATTCGTATTGTTGGCTCGAAATTCTAACAATTTGGTGAAAAATTCAACCGTTTGGTTGAAAATTCGTCTTTTTAGTGTAAAAATTCATCTCTTTTGGTAGAAATTTCATCTTTTTGGTTAAAAATGCAACTATTTGGTTGAAATTAATCTGTTTTGATTGAGGAGTCAACTATTTTGTCAAAAATGAAACTATTTAGTTGAAGATTACATTTTTTGTTAAAAATTCCCATTTTCAGGTTCAAAATTCAATTGTTCTGTAGAATATTTGTCCTTTTGGCTTGAAATTTCAATAGTTGGGTAGAAACTTGAATTATTTGTTTGAAACTTAAAGTGTTTGGTTAAAAATTTACTTTTTTGTTGAAAACTCATATTTTCGAGTCAAAAATTCCACTGTCTCATCAAAATTCGTACTGTTAGCTGGAAATTCCAACAGTTTGGTATAAAATTTAATTAACTGGTAAAAAATTCGTCTTTTTGATTTGAAAATTTATCCCTGTTGGTAGAAATTTCATCTTTTTTTAGTTAAAAATGCAATTGCTTGGTTAAATGAAAACTGTTTTGGTTGAAGATTCAACTATTTTGTTCACAATTCAGCTGTTTGGTTGAAAGCTGAACTACTCTGTAGGAAATTCATTTTTTTGGTTGAAGATTCATCATTTTACTTCAAAATTCAACTTTGGTCGTAAATTAAATTTTCTATTGAAAGTTTATATTTCCGGGCTAGAAAATTAATCTTTTTGGTTAAAAATGCAACTGTTTTAAAAAATTTAACTGTTTTAGTTGAGGATTCAACTATTTTGTTGAACATTCGTCTTTTTTGGTTGAATTCGACTGTTTTTTATTCAAAAATTAAACATTTTTTGGTTTAAGTGTCAACTATTATAATGAAGTTGAAAATGCACCTTTTCGGTTGAAAATTTAATCATATTGTTAAAAATTCGTCTTTTTGGTTAAAAAATTGATCTCTTGTAGCAGAAATTTTATCTTTCTTGGTTAAAAATGCAACTTTGAGATAGAAAATTAATCTGTTTTGCTTAAGGATTCAACTATTTGATTTAAAATTAACATTTACTTTGAAAATTCATATTTTTGGGATTGAAATTCAACAGTCTGATAAAAAATTCAACTATTTGGTTGAAGACTCAACTATTCGGTTGAAAATTCAACTTTTTGCCTAAAACTTAACTATTTTGTTGAAGATTCGTCTTTTTGGTAGAAGATTCATCGTTCATCTGAAAATTTATCTTTTTGGCAGAAAATTAAACTATTTTGTTGGAAAATCGTTTTTTTTTGTTGAAAATTTCTTTTTCAGTTCAAAATTCAACTATTTGGTTGGAAATTTATGTAGTTTGTTGAAAATTCCTCTTTTTTGGTAAAAAATTAATCTCTTTGGTGAAAAATGCAGCTGTTTGGTAGAAAATTAATCTGTTTTAATTGAGAATTCAACTATTTCTGAATTCAATTGTTTTTGATTTAAAAATTAAATCTTTTTTTGTTTGAAATATTAACTATTACATTTTTCGTTGAAAATTCACCTTTTTTGATTGAAAGTTCAACTATTTGGTTGGAAATTCGTCTTTTTGGTTTTAAAATTCATCTTTTTTGGTTAAAAATGTAATTTTTTGGTAGAAAATTAACCTGCTTTGGTTGAGGATTCAACTATTTGGTTAGAAACTACTGTTTTGTTGAAAAATTTTTCTTTTTTTGAATTCAACTGTTCTTTATTTAAAAATTAAATCTTTTTTGGTTGAAATAACAACTTTTCCATTTTTCGGTAAGAATTTAACTTTTTAGGCTTAAAAATTCAACAATTTGGTTGAAATATTTTTTTCTTTCTTGACTGAAAAATCTTTCTTGTTTGAATTTTAACTCTGGTTGAAAATACATCTTTTTGGTTCAAAAATATGTTTCTTGGTAATAATTTCATTTTTTTACTAAGAATGTAACTTTGTGGTAGAAAATTAACCTGTTTTGGTTGAAGATTCATAACTCAAGTTGAAAAATCACCTTTTTGTACAAATTTCATCTTTTTTAGTTAAAAATGCAAATTTTTTGTTGAAAATGATGCAAAAGAGTTTGATTTAAATCAGTATAAATCCAGTACCACAAAAGTTACTTTCACAAATAAAAAATTATTTTTATTTAATTTCATATTACAATTTTCAAAAAAATTTAGCGTGCTCGAAAAAATTCCCTAACTTGAAAAAAAAATTCCCTGACATTTCTAGTTTTTCCCAGGTATATCAAAATTACCTGACAATCCAGGTTTCCAGGATCTCTAAGTGAGCAGGCGCCCTGAAAAGAGATGAATTTTGAAGAAAAAAAAATTAATTTTCAATCAAACAGTTGCATTAACAACCAAATAGTTGAACTTTCAAGCAAACGAGACAAATTTTCGACAAAATAGTTGAATTTTTAACCAAATAGTTAAATTTCGAAACCAAAAAGACGAAATTTTTCAAAACAAAGTTGAATTTTCAACAAAATAATTGATTTTCAACCAAGAAAGATGAATTTGCAACCAAGAAAAAATTGTTTGAAATTCCGTAAAATCTGGAAATCTTGAGGAATCCCTTGATATCATAAGAAATGAATTGTCTATGAGAATCAGAAAGAATGAATCAGATTTATGAAAATCGATTTAAAAAATTGATTAATCGGCTCTAAATAATCGAATCGAATTCGCTCATCCCTAGGCTAATCATAGATGATCATAATCTCTATGAAATTCTTAAAATATCAGAATTTTTATAAACTTAAAAATTTACAAAATTTACAAAATGGCGGAACCAAAAATTTGAGTAAAAAATTGCACTGTCTGTAGTTATTAACTAAAAGTTGCTATTCCCTTCTCAAGCTGATATTCCTCCTTCAGAAATTAACTTCCTTTAGAACTCTACCTCTACACTGTAGCAAGTGCTTATAAAATACTTGCACTTCTCTTCTCGATATTGCTGGCCAAGCTCCAAGTATTTACGGGGTCGCTACTGAATAATCCATCGTGTTGAACCAAGAGAGGAGTCTATTTTATAGGCAACGGACAGGCAATCTGCATGTTAATAACCCAACGTCCATTCTCACATTCTGCCTGACACTAGCCCTTCCCTCGAAAAACTTACACTTCTCGAGTAGTATCCTGCCACGACTCCTAATAAAATCGAGCAAATAAGCTAGAAAATTCAACCATCTACAAAGTAGAGATCATACCAACGTTCAAAACGTTTCACCCTGAGGTCTTCATAAAATAAAGCAATACCTTCTCAAGAAAATCAAATTTTTCTCTTTTGAAAGGCAACAGAAGAGGCAAGCGAGGGGATCCTCGTTGGTGAAAATGAAGGTTAGTAAAATATAAGCTAGTTTTTGGAATTCAAAGGAAATAAACTATTGTTTACAAAATATACACATCATTATTTTGTTTCTCTTCTTACATCCCAAATTACGTAATTTTTAATATTTAAGCGCAATTTATAATAATTTTTTATTATAATTCCAATCATTCTTAATTTTACCCTGTTTGAATTGCGCGCCAACAGTTGACAATTAGGACCACAGCGCCAGACAAGCGCAGTAGCTTTACATGCCAATGCTGGCACAGGCCACAAGTGTTTGCAATGCTACGACACGACTGTATCAGTTTTCTTAAATTCTAAACATATTCCAGTCTGTATTGAATACAAGTAAATAGAATTAATGAAAAAAATGCAGTGAAAGGTTTTTATTCAAGTATACAGTGAATTTAGTGTCCATAAAAGATAAAGAAAAGTGATTCCTCAAGTTAGAATATGCATTGTACTTTTCGGAGTTCGATTATTCCTTCAAGTATTTTCGAAAATGTGAGTGATACAAGTATACAAGTACGTGCGATTCAATCGTGATACCGTCGTGTACGTGGAATGTGCAGCCTATAAAGATTTATGAATTTTTAGGTTAGGGCCAATATATTGCTCCTTTGAGGACGCAGCCTACCTGCACTGAGATTACTATACTCAAGTTGAAATATTACAAAAGCTTTAATATTTTTTATTTTAAAAATATTGTTGTCTCTTTTTAATGGGAAAAATTACAATTCAAATGCTCTTAAAAAGTAATCATTACACAGGCAGACAAAATTCGAACAAATTTCAGAACCAGAAACCAGAGTATTCTTTTCCGAAGGTTTTTGGTGCGCTGAACAATAATCTGGCCTCAGAATTGCTCCAATGTTGAAGTTTACTAAACGTAAGGTGTACAAAACTTGAGAAATTCATGTGCATTCCAAACTTCAATATTTTCAATATTGGATATCTCAAAGAAAAAAAATGATTTTTGAGCACACCAAAGCGCATTTAAAAGGGCAATGCTTGTACTTTAAGATTCTGGCAGTAATTTTGCAATAAAAGTTAAAATCGTTATGCTACATAACCTCAAATATGGGCAAAAACTGCGATTTTCGCACTTTTAGCTTAGGATACCTCGAAAACCTGACGTGATGGAGCAATTCTGAGGCCAGATTCTTGTTCAGTGCACCAAAAACCTTCGGAAAAGTATACTCTGGTTTCTGGTTCTGGAATCTTGTCGGCCTGTGTTATTCACTAAGAAAATTTGAATTGAAATGTTTACTATTTCAAGAAACGGTCAATAATTCTGATTATTCATTTACAATATCTAACTAATAACCCTCTGCTGTCCACTGGTTTTCTTAATCAAAATCTGTCGAAGCGTTTAATCGTTAAAATTGAAAGGATCGCGCTAACACGAGTCTGATCAGTGTTGGTCAGTTACGCGTAACTCGAGAGTTTTCTACGTATAACACGTTTTTGACGTAATATAAGTCGAAAACAGTAGAAAACCGTAAGTTACGTTTTCAAGATGGTCGACTTGTGTCATCACTCATTAGTGTAACATGAACATAACCTCACTTTTCAAATTTATTAAGTATTTAAATTAATAATAGCATTATGTCTGGGAAGGGAAAAAATACCCAACATCATAATGTAATCCCATGGAAGGATTTGTTTTTTTTTAGCGACAAAAAGGACAGAAAACTGTTGCAAAGTGTCTGTACTGCGACAAGACATTAAAAAACTCCTGTTTTAAGCGACAAGAAAGCCACAGGTATGTAAATAATTGTTGATTATTTCGATAATAATCACTATATATCACATCAACTAATTATATATGTAACACATATGTAGGATTATAGGGTCTCGGTACAATTGTAACCTCAAACTGCTCAAAGTCGAGTTTTATAAATGATAACCTATAGGACCTATAGTAACCGAAACATTAAAAGCTGTAAGCACCGCGCGACGAGCGACCACAAGAAAATATAGATTACTGAGGTTACGTTATGATACTGAGGCATGCGCTCTGGCAAGTTTCCGTTCGGACGTAAATTACGTCAAATCGCGTAGAAAACTAGGGATGTAATATACGTGGCAATATACCCGTAGAAAACTACGTATATTACGTGGAGTATTATACGTTCTCAACCCTAAGTCTGATACAGGCGATACATACAAAACTTGCCAACTTTGATGCCTATTATCTTTTGTTGGAAACGGCCAATCTCCTTCAAATTTCATGAACAGTTAGATATTACTGTTCTTCTTATTCAGTCCAAGTTTTTAAAAATTCTGTCAAAAAGTCGAATCGCGCATGTACTACCGAAATGGAGGACTAACGAGATTCTAAAGAGCAGAGAACAGTAGCGCACCTTTAGTCTCCGACGAAGAACTATTATGATGAAATTGACCACTGATTCTGATTTGTATGTACATTTGTGTATGGTTAGCGTTTTGTGTGGATCAAAGCAAATCGTCAATCAATAAGAGTGTCACTGTGTGAATTGTTTCATGGAGTGTTAGATGAAAATGACTGTATATTATTGTGTCCAGTGTTGCAAGAGAAACTTATTAGAGAACAGAGAACATTCGCTTTTTGGAATACCACACAGTGCTGTAACGTAAGTATAATATTCATAACATATTAGCATGAAAAGCAAAAAAAGAAGAATGTCATAACCTAGAATTTTGGAATTGAAAAGTTGATGAATGCAGTGAACTGTAATGTATTAAATTTTAAGACGTAGAAAGTTGTCGAAAGTGAGAACCTAAAATTTATGAAAAGCATCATGTTTATGTGGAAATATTGTAAATTGAGAAATTTGGGCAAGCAATACAATTTTGGAGTAATGTAAAAATTTGAGTGTAACACTTGTAATTGAAAGTCCCGCTAACTTAAACGTGTATTAATGAATATAGAATTAATTAATAAGGTTTAGGTTTATCTCGTTAACCTAATGACTCGTGAAATAAATAAAATAAATATTTGCAATTAATTATGGAAATTAATATTTTGCAGTCGCCCAGAATGGATCCGATTCGCTGTCGGAGGCAATGGAAAAGTGACAAAAGATT
>JAUMHM010000001.1:15936281-15956427 GCA_032362435.1 Melikaiella ostensackeni | reverse complement strand
TAATAAACTCGTGCCGATGTCTGGACCTACTACTTAAAGATGGATGTTTCTTAGACTGGTATTCTCGTAGAATTTACGTGCAGAGGCTAAAGAGACTGCGTATATCCCGGATAAAAGGTACCGCGCAATTTTGCCCTCATAAATTAGCCAGGACGGACTCGGTGGATAGTTTAAGTTTGCGTGCTTGCTTCTAAGATTGTAGTTAATTTCAAGCTTAAATAAAAATCAGTTTCTTCTCCATTTTTAATGATCGTGTTTTTAATTTTACTATTTTTATTTTGAATATCCTTTTAGTCATCTTGATCAGTTCTAAGACAACATTCCGTTTTACCATCCGCATACCAGAAATCCGCATACCAATCCACTTGACTAATCCAGGGTGTCTACTTACCTGGAAAACCAGGAAAAACCTGGAAAAGTCAGGGATTTTTTTCTAGCGTGCCATTTTTTTTTAGATTGTAATATAAAGTTAAATAACAATAATTTTTTATTTGTAAAAGTAACTTTTATAGTACTGGATCTCGTATACTGATCTAAATCGAACTTCTTTTTATCATTTTCAAATATGCACTGAATTTTAAGCATGAAGATAAAATAAAAATTTGTTTCAATTATTATTGAAATTCATGTACTTCAGGATCAAATTTAAGTAATGATTAATTATGTTTTAAATATTATTAATGTATTCATTCATTTGATGGTGATAATTAATATATTTAAGAATATCCTGTTATCACTTGTCCCAACTTCCTAAGTTAAACACAGGATTAATTTTCTACCGAAAAAGACGAATTTAAAAAAAAATAGTTAAATTTCCAAACAAGGAGAATAATTTTCGAATAAAAGGATGTATCATCAACCAAAAAAAATGAATTTTGAGCAAAGTAGTTTAACTTCCAACCAATTAGTTGAATTTTAAACCAAAAGAGAAGAATTCTCATGTTGAACCAAAAAAGATGAAATTTCTACTAAAAGAAATACATTTTTCAACAAAAGATTTTCTACCAGAAAAGACGAATTTTTAACAAAATACATCAATTTTCAACCAAATAGTGGAATTTTCAACTAATAAAAATAATTTTTCAACCCATCATAAAATAGTTGAAGTTTCAGTTAAAAAGATCAATTTTCAACCAAGAATGATTTCAATTTTAAATAAAAAAAAGTTCAATTCAGTCGAAAAAGACGAATTTATGACAAAATAGTTCATTTTCAGCCAAAGAGTTCAATTTTCAAACAAATAGTTGAATGTTCTATCAAACTGTTGAATTTTTAACCCGAAAATATGAATTTGTAACAAAAAAGTTTATTTTCAATCAAATAGTTTAATTTTCTACCAAAAAGTGGCAATGTAATCAAAAAAGGTGAAATTTCTACCGAAAGAGATAAATTTAAAAAAAGACGATTTTTCAACAAAAGAGTTGAATTTTATACTGGACTATTAAAATTTCAAGCCAAATAAGTGAATATTCTACAAAATAGTTGAATTTTGAATCCAAAAATATAAATTTTCAAGAATTTTCTACCAAACTGTTGAAATTTCAAGGAAAAAGTACGATTTTTTTAAAAATAGTGGAATTTTTAACCTGAAAATATGAATTTTTAACAAAGAAGTTAATTTTTTTACCCATTTAGATATTTACAATGACTGAAAAAACATTATTTATTATAAACTCGCGAAATTGTATGCATGTTCCGGTTTTCTATGTTAATTATTTGAAATTTAGCCATTCCTAAGTGGATAATAAATTTAGGTTTTTCAAGTATGTATTATGTAGTTTTTTAAATTTGAGAGGATGTAGGGTCGATTGCTTTAAAAAGTGCAGTATCTTATACTTGAACGGCTTCATATTAGAAAAAATCATACCTGGAATATTCTAGGAATACCTGGAAAAAATCTGGAATTGTCAGAAAATTTTTTCGAAGATTTGAGTAGACAGCCTGTAATCAAATCTTGAAAATATTTTTGTGCCATTAAGGCAAGATGGAAGTTTTTAAAAATAAATTCTTGAATAAGATTTTCTCTGAAGAAAGAAACGCCTTTCAACCCTCACGCTTTATAGCCTTACGTACAAAATTATACAATTTTTATCTAAGATTCTCATTTTAGTCATCTTGATCAGTTCTAACAGAAGATTTCGATTTACCATCCGCAAACCAGAAATATATCGTACCAGCTCATTTGACTGGTCAATTCCTAGAAATATTTTTATGTCAAGACAAGATGGAAATTTTTAAAATAAAACATTAAAAACAATTTTCTGTAAAAAAAGGATTGCCTTTCTACTCCGCTAGGATACGAGCTCAGGATATTTCGTTTGCCAGACGACTGCTCTACCAACTGAGCTACGGATCCAGCCAACGCTTTCTAGCTATACGTACACAATTTGGCTGGATACCCAAAACTCAGATCAGTTCTAGCCACTACTTTTGTCTCTTTAGGGCGCATGTTTTTTTATAATTTTGTATTGTTCCTCGCGATAAGGATGATCAGCTATTGGCTAAACTTGGCGCATGCGTGGAAAAATAACTTCCATTGCGTGTGCCCGAAATTTCAACGAAAAAGTCTCGCCATGAATAATAGAAAATGCTAGAAAACGTGCGCCATAAGGAGTCATAAGGAGTGGCGACACCTGCTCTGAATCTTGGCTGTCCAGCCTAATTATACAATTTTTATCTAAGATTCTCATTTTAGTTATCTTGATTAGTTCTAACAGAAGATTCCGTTTTACCATTTGCAAACCAGAAATCTATCGTACCAGCCTATTTGACTAATGAAATCTTAGAAATATTTTTGCGTCATTGAAAAAAGATGGAAGTTTTAAATAAAACATTAAATACAATTTTTTGTAGAAAAATGAACACTTTTCTACCCTTCTTCAAGTAATCAATGATGATAATTCCTTAGGAATCCCAAAATACTGTGGCCATCACCTTTCCAGCGGACAAAACAGTCTTCGCCTTCTTTGGTGCACTTTCACCAGGCAGTACCCACTGCTTTGACTGCTGCTTTATCTTGGGTCTATAGTGGTGGATCCAGGTTTTGTCTACAGTCACGAATATACGCAAAAAGTCTTGCGAATTCCGATTAAACTTCGTCAAACACTGCGCAGAAATGTCTTTTCGGTTGCGCTTTTGATGGAGAGTCAGCAATCGCGGCACCCATCTTGCACACATCTTCTTAACCCCCAGTTTTTCGTGAAAGATGTTATAGGCGCGTTCAGTAAAAATACGTACAGCCTTAGAAATCTCTCGCGCCTTGATTCGGCGATGTTCCATGACCATATGATTAATTCTTTCCAATATATCTGATGTGGTGACCTTGATTGGGCGCGCGGAGCGCGCTTCATCTTTAGTTGTGGTTCGGCCCCGTTTGAATTCGTTTATCAAAAAATGAACGGTTATCAACGAAGGATTAGACTCCCCGTGAACGTCGTCTAACTCGGCCTTGATCTGTGCGGGCGTTCATTTTTTTAAATCAAAATTTTTAATCATTGCATGGAACTCTTCTTTCTCTATTTGTTCGAAAATACTGACACGCTTGCTTCAAACTTATGCCGAACGGAAACTAAGCTTCCATTTTGGCTGAAGCTTGGTAGAGATTTCTTGGCCACATACTACGAAATTCATTTTGGCGCCATCTAGCGGGAAATTCACCTTACTTATCAAAGGATCCTCATAAGTTGAAAGGCGTTCTTTTTTTCACAGAAAATTTTATCGAGTATTTTCAATTCAATTAATAATGAATGATTTTTTTTGTTACAGATGCCCAGATGGAACAGGGTTACAGATCTGAGGTTCAGGAGAGGGCACTCGTCGTCTCTCTACAAATGTTTAGTCTCATTTTGGAACGCGGAGTCTCACTACTCAAATCTCAGCTGGACGGTGATGAGCTTCCAAAACTGGTGGTTGGGGAAGATATGCAGGTTCTTCTTCCAGCTATCAAGGTTTGTTTAAAACAGAAAGACTCTAAATTTTACGGTCGACTTGAACAGAAAAGCGGAAATTGATCGGGATTTTATTTTTTGACCAGGATTTTATCTAATTCAAATCAGGCAGGTTGTACACTTCAGGTCACAGAATCTCACAGCGACGAAATATGTTGTTTTTTTAGAGAAAATTAGGTGACAAGTACTTTTTCGATTTGAGAAAAAAAATTTCCGCGGAGTTACGAGCATTTGAATTTTGACGTCTATTTTTCGAAAAAGCACAAATTTTTTCTTTGAAATGATCTAATTCAGATATTTCACTTTTTTTCAAATCCTGGTGAGTTTTACCGCCCTCTTTCGAAATCCGTCCGAACATAAAAAAGTCAGTAGAATCACTTAATTTCGGACATTGGCCCAAACTTCGGACACCCAATTTTTTTCGCTCCTAAATAACCAAATAGTATAAAATCTATAAAAACTTTGACTCTAAAGTTAGAAATGACGTAAAAAGCCAATTTTCTTTTACAAAAATAAGTCTAAATCCAAGAAAAATAGATATCCGAAATTTGGACCAGTGTCCGAAGTTAGGTGATTCTACGGTCATTAACAAAGTGGCGACGATTTGTCTGAAAATATAAAATGTCGAATTCCACAAAAAACCCACACTATTTTTTTTGCCAATTTTTTGTTGTAGTTGGCCTTTAATAAGGAAGAAATCTTGTAAGTTTTATGCAGATTAACCATTTTTGTGACCAGTAGAATTTTTCTTATGCAGAATCGAATTTTGGAATTTTTATTGGAATCGAAAGATATAAATAAATTTGCACATCTAGAAAAGTGCTACAAAAAAATGCCTTGTGCTTTTTTGTGATATCTTGCAACGTTTGAGAGAAAAATTCGAAAATATTTGCAGGAAAAAAAATCTCCTTTCTTAAAAAATGGTTTAGCCCGCCTAATGCTGATAGGATGCCTTCGTTATGTAAGCAGAAACTTTTATAAAATATTTCAAAAAATAAAAAAGGTGGAGTTTTCCAGAAAATCTTCTTTTCATGTTTTCAAAATTCGAAGAAAGAATACAGAGGATTCTTTCCAACACCCCACATTTGTTATTTTTCGCAATATTTTTAAAAAATTTCTACTTATGTAAGGAAGGCATCCAATCAGTTTTATCCGGGCTAAATAATTTTTGTGGTTAAGAGAATTTTTTTCCTAAAAATATAATTGTATAATTCTTTTTGTAAACTACGCAAGATATCATAAAGGAACAAGTGATATATTTTTATCTTTTCTAGGTGTGCAAACTTTCAATTCAAACTTTTTTCTATCATTCGTTATTTCCGAGAAAAATGCGAAAATTCGATTTTATTAAAAAAAAATTCTCTCGACCACGAAAATATCTTAGTCTGTATAAAACCTACAAGATGTCCTCCTTATCAAAGGCAACTACAACAAAAAATTGGCAAAAAATATAAGTGTGGGTTTTTTTGTGAAAATCATCTTTATATATTTTTAAAGGAATCGTTGATACTTTGTTAATTTTCAACTTTTTTAAAATTTTCCCATGGATTTCGAAAGAGGGCGGTAAAACGTACCAGGATTTAAAAAGAAAAGTGTTATAACTGGATTTGATCAAAAACTATAGAATTTCAAATAAAAAAATTATGTTTTTTGAAAAATAGACTGCGTCTTGACGTTTAGAACCTGCCTCTTGACGTGTAGAACCTGCCTGATTTGAAATGGATTCGATTTAGACAAACCTGTGCAGGCATTTTGAATGTCTTTTGATATTTTATGAAATAATGTGAGATTCAAAGAGTTTTGAAATTTTAAAAAACGGCTAGGATTTTCAATGGATTTTGTACATTTTAAACGATTTCTATTTTCAAATTGTTGAACTTTCAAGTATAATATTGTAAAATCGATCAATTTTGAAGGCTTTTTGACAATTTTAATTTTTATGTCACTAAATTTCGAATTGCTTAATTCGGAATGATTGAAATTCGAAAATGTACCATTTTGAATGCCCATTTTACGTCTGCCAGGGAGTCAAATCCAAATTTTAGAAATTGGAGAGTTTAGAATTAAAAATCTTAATATGTAGTTGAGCTTGAAGTTCAATGCTCTCAATATTTAAAAATTTGAATTGTAGGGATTTTTAGATTTTAAGTTATATTTATAGAGACTTTAATATTATTAAATAATTCGAAATTTTTAATACTTGAAATAGAAGTACTTTGAATTTTAAGTGTATAATAATTTTGTATTGAAACATCTCTCCAAATTTTTACAGCCTTTTAATTAGCTTTCTCTAGGCGATAACTTATGTTTAATGGACGTCTGTTTTAAAGAAAAAGTGTTAAAATCTACAGTAATGATGAAAGAATTTTTTCAGGGGGTTGAGGCTTTTCTACTGGTAAAGATATTTAAGAAAAAATGTGATGTCTGGGAAATCGTAAATGTGAACACAGAAAATTTTTGAAAAACTGAGTTTTGTGTTTTTTAAAATTATGTATCTTCTTGCATCTGACTCTAAAAAATATTCATAACACTGATGGCTTACTACTGATAAAAAAACACTAGGGAAAGAATCGTAAAAGTGTATGTAACCAAAAAAAGCCTGTTTTCTTGAAAGTCATTCTCGTATTTTTCAAAATCATATTTTCCCATTTGGTTTTCAAAAATCTTTCCTACGTCCAAGGGCTTTTGCTAGTAAAAATAGGTACACTAGAAAAAAATAAATTTCGAATATACAAAAATAGTTATTTTTAAAAGTTTCTGTCTTCCTTTTTTTTGTTAGTGTACTTTTACCAGTACAAAGCTCTCGAATGTAAAGAAAAATTGTAAAAGCGGGTGGGAAAAAATAATTTGGGAAAGATACGCAAATGTGTTTTCGAGGAACTAGCTATCTATTTGTTTCTTTGTTACGCAGACTTATAAATTTTTCCCGTAGTGTGTTTTTATCAATTAGAAGCCCTCAGATGTTATAAATATAATTTAGATTCTGATGAAGAAAAAAATAGAGAAATCACTTATCAAATTTTTTTCTAGTGAATTTTTACCAGTAGAAAAGGTTTAAGCACCTGGGAAAATTCTTTCGTCATTCCTGTAAATTTTAAAATAGCTTTTCGAAAACAGGGGTGAATTTAATATAAATTATCGCCTAGAAAAGGTTAATCAAAAAGCTTTGAAAATTTGGAGAGACGTTTAAGAACTCCAAAAAAACATTTTTAAAAATTGACATACACGAAAATATAAAAATTATGTAGATGAAAATTTCTTAATACACATTTTGCTAAGGCGCAAGTTGGAGGCGTTCATCAATCGGCAGTAAATTATCCTTTTTTCAGAGTCCTTATACACTACTTTTACACGTAGTTCCAATTTCGATTTCCATATAATTTTGTTTTTTCGGCCCACCCTAATAAGCATATTTGAACAAGGTGGTCAATCATTGGCCATATAAACGAGGTGACAAATGATTGACCACCTAAACTAGGTGGTCAAGGCTACCTAAACAAGGTGGTCAATCATTGACCATCTAAACTAGGTGGCTAATTATCGGCCATCTAAACCAGGTGGTCAGTTACTGGCCATCTAAACCAGGTGGTCAATCGTTAGCTACCTAAACTAGGTGGTCAGTGCAACCTAAAATAGGAGGTCTATCATTCGCGACCTAAACTAGGTGGTCAATTATTGACCACATAAACTAGGTGGTCTATCATTAGCCACCTAAACATGTGGTCAAACATTGGCCATCTAAACTAGTTCGTGAATCATTAGCCACTTGAACTACGTGGTCAATTATTATTCACCTAAACAAAGTGGTCTATTAATACCCATTTAAACCTGATGGTCAGTTATTGGCTATCTAAATTAGGTGGTCGATCATTAGCCTTCTAATTGAGTGGTCAGTCATTAGCCACCTGAACTAGGTGGTCAATCATTGACCGCCTAAACTCGGTGGTCAATCATTGGCCGCCTAAACTCGGTGGTCAATCATTGGCCACCTAAACTAGGTGGCCAATTATTGGACATCTGAGCTAGGTGGTCAATGACACAAAAACTAAGTGGTCCATCGTTAGCCACCTAAACAAGGTGGTCAATCATTGCTCATTCAAACTAGGTGGTCAATGCCACCTCAACTACATGGTCAATGCCACCTAAACTAGGAGGTCTATCATCAGCCGCCTAAACTAGGTGGTCAATTATCGGCCACATGAACTAGGTAGTCTATCATTAGCCACCTAAACAATGTGGTCAAACATTGGCCATCTAAACTAGTTGATGAATCACTAGCCACTTGAACTAGATGGTAAATTATTATCCACCTGAACTAGGTGGTCAATTAATATCCATTTAAAACTGGTGGTCAGTTATTAGCTATTTAAACTAGGTGCTCGATCATTAGCCACCTCAACTGGGTGGTCAATCATTAGCCACCTCAACTGGGTGGTCAGTCATTAGCCACCTGAACTAGGTGGTCAATCATCGGCCGCCTAAACTAAATTGGCCATCTTTTTATTGGCCATCTAAGCTAGATTATTTTGCTAGAAACTCAACTATTTTGTCAAAAAGTCACCTTTTTTGGTCGAAAATTCATCTTTTGTGGTTGAAAGTTAATTGTTTTTAATGGGAAAGTCTGCTGTCTTATTTTTGATCAGAATTCATCTCCTCTGGTCAAACTTCAACTATTTGGTTATTAATGCAACTGTTTGGTCGAAAATCAATGTTTTTTGTTAGAAATTCAACTATGTGGTGGACAACTCATCTTTCTTGGTTGAAAATATATCTTTTCCGGTTTGAAAGTCAAATTTTTTCTGAAATATTTGATTTTTTAGCTAGAAAATTCAACTCTTCTACTGAAAGCTCCTCTATTTTGTTGAAATTGGTATATATTTCGACTTTAACTCTTAGGAATACGGTACCTACAATAATGTTATTTGAAAGAATTTATTCTCCTATTTTTCAAAAAGTCACCCTATTTCCCGTATTTTGAGAGCAATCATTAGCCACCTAAACCAGGTAATCAATCATTGGTCACCTCAACCAGGTGGTAACTTATTGGCCATCTAAACTAGGTGGTCAATGGCTCGGATATTCCATTGACCGCTTGCGAGGCGTGGGGGGCGTATTTATGCGATAAGTACATTAATCGGGGTGTTGCTTGCATAATGAGTGGATACTCGTACGGTCCAAGTTCAGCTCATGACACTGACCACCGGCGGATCGCGTGGGTGCAGACTTGCATCGCTTCATAAATCCTTGCTAGCTCAAACACGTTCTCCTACAGGACCACAACGACAACAGGGAAAGAGGGATAGAGAAAGAGCAATCGGATCGAGTCTTAAGAAAAACGATGGCGCCTTCAAGACTCTTCGAGCACGAAAGCAAAGGGTTTACGAACCACCCGGGAAGTCAGTTCTAGAGCGAAACTTGACTTTCATCGAATGTTTAACGCATTTGCGAAGTTCATAGTACCGTTTGATTAAAAACGGAGACACGGTCCTGGCACATTCTTCTCAGGACTTTTTAACACTCAGAAAAAAATTGATTTGATTGATTGAAATTGGTTGAAATGGCTCCATTTGATGTCCGAAGTTTTCCTAAAAGTTTCATCCTCCTAGCACTTTCGCAACATACCCCAATTCAACCCCTCAGAATGGAAAAGATCATAAAAAATGACCTGTGTGCCAGGCATAAATTTTACTGTTGATAATAACAATAATTGATTGGTGATAACCAGAGAGCGGACGAGCCCAGTTTGAAGTTGCGCACCAAGCCTAGGCTCGGCTCCCACGTTGCGGAGAACCGCCGCATGGGGGGAAGTGGTGGGAGAGCGCGCACGAGCATTTGAATGTCAGTGACTGTGAGTAGCGGACAGCACTGAGTAGAAGGAAAAGGAAATAGAGCGTCGTATGTGCCCGGTGTGCGCGCGCTCTCCCCACTTCTCCCCATGCAGCGATTCTCCGCGACGAGGGAGCCGAGCCTATGCTCGGTGCGTAACTTCAGACTCAAAATTGTGTGGTTTAAAATGGTTCCTCTTCATGTCTAATGGTAACCAAAAAACTTTCATCCGCCTAAGTTTTCCAAACCATTCCCGTTTTCTACCCTTAAGATATTAAAAAATGGCAAAAAATCTGAAAATGCCTAAACTCCAACACCAAAAATTGTATGGCTTAAGTGGTTCCATTTGGTAGCCAAAAATACCCAAAAAAGTTTTATCCGTTAGTTTCATTCCATCCCTTGAGATATTAGGAAATAAAAAATTCTGAAAAATGCCTTAACTCCGCGACCTAAAATTTTATGGCCTAAAATGTTTCCATTTGATGTCTAATAATGCCTAAACTCCAGCATCTAAAATTTTTATGAAAACGATAATTCAAAAATACCCAAAAAATTTTCTTCCGGAACATCTCCGTTTTACCCTTAATATATTAAAAAATTGAAAAAAATTTCTAAAACTGCCGATGTTTTGATACCTTAGGGGTAGAAAATGGGGTGTTCCAGAAGAGCTAGGCGAATCAAACTTTTTTTGGGTATCCTTGGACATCAAGTGGAACCGTTTTGGGTCATAAAATTGTAGGTGTCGAAATTAGGGAATTTTTAGATTTTTTTTGATTTTTCAAATCATTATAGGTAGAAAACAAGGGTGCTACAGAAGAGCTAGACCGATGAAACTTTTTTGGGTATCTTTGGACATCAAATGGAACAATTTTGGGCCATAAAATTGTAGGTGTCGGAGTTAAGACATTTTTTAGATTTTTTTTTTGCTTTTCCAGTATCTTTAGGGTAGAAACGGGGGTGTTTCAGAAGAACTGGATAGATACAAGTTTTTTGGGTATCTTTGAACACCAAATGATCATATTATCAATAGTAAAATTTTAGGTCTGGTAGGTAGGTCATTTTTTATGATTTTTTCCATTCTTAGGGGTTAAATTGGGGTGTGTTCCGAATGTGCTAGGGGAGTGAAACTTTTTTGGGAACTTCGTATATTAAATGGAGTCATTTCAACCAATAACATTTTAGGTCACGCGCGAAATTTAGTTTTCTTGATTCGTTTTTTGTAAAGCGTTGAAAACTCTAACCATGTGTGAGTAACCACGAAAAATGTTTGAAAATCGGTGAAAAAACCGGGAAATAAGAAAAGTTTTTTTTGAGTCTTGAAAATTCCTGAGAAGTTGCTGCCGGGATCATGTCTTCCTTCTTAATTGAACGGTATCATGAACTTTTCAAATGGGTTGAACATTCGACAAGACTTTAAAAAATGTTACTTCTAGATTCGGGAGTTGTAGTTCTAAGATCGGTTTGTCTTGAATTTGGTTGTCTTCCGAGAGTCCAAAATTCTGTTTATAATTTTTTTGTGACTTCTTTGGGCAGTAGCCCAAGACTAGAAAGAAGACTTTTGTGCAGTTCCATGAGAAAATTTAACGTCTGCGTTCAATTTTAATGGTTTCTACTTTGTAATTTGTGCAATATTGAACGTTTGAGAATGTTGTGTTGGAAGGCTTGAATTTTGAGCGGTTTTTTTTCGTTGAAACCTGGAAATGATTGAGAATTGTTTTATGAGTTTTGAACATAATTCTGATAATCAACCAACTCTTCTAATTTGGATATGACTGAGGATAAGATTCCGGTTATTTTCTTCAAACCACTCTAATCTTCCTGCATCGATCTTTCTTTGTAAAAGTTTTCCCTTCCCTTCATAAGTGAATAGCACTAAAGTGATATTTACAACGAAGACTATCTGGGAATAATAGTTGTATATATATTTTGTTGAAATGCACATTGCACACGTACGTTCTCGAGGTGAGATCAAACCTACAAGTTGTAGATTACGGCGTCGAGAGAGAGACTTGTAACTCATGCAGCTTCCATGATTCATAGGTAAAGCCTTGACTCGATTTCTTCTTCCGGGAAGAACCCCTGCCGGAGGGGTTGATTCTTATCAGGATTCGGATCGGTAGGAAATAATGTCAGGGACCAGTCAGGGACAGCGGTTCCGTAACTGAGCTTGGGTTATTAATATTGTCGATAAGGTGGACAAGATTCACGTGCTCTCAAATCGTACATTGTAACGTCTTTTTTCCGTTGACAAAGTGACTCTACGAGTCACGTTTTTCTGTATTCTTTCTCTTTTCAACTATCTGCAGAGTGCAGGCCTCGAGTTCACCACACTATTAAAACTATTTGACACTTTTTTTGAGCGATGACACTATTTTGCTACTATTTTGAAGAAAATGTCACTAAAGACGCTATTTTCTCACAATTGTTCACTAATGCCCCTATTTCTTCACTTTGAAGTGGAAAATACGAGGTTCGCTTGATAAGTAAGGTAAATTTTCCGCTAGATGGCGCCAAAATGAAATGTGCAGTAAATGGCCAAGAAATAGCACTCTTCGAACTAACCTCTACAAAGCTTCAGCCAAAAGCGACGCACACTTTGCGTTTGACATACGTTTGAAGTAAACGTGTCAGTAGTTTTCGAAAAATGGAAAAAGAAGAGTTCCGTGCAGTGACAAAACATTTTTATTTAGAAAATTGGACGGCTGCGCGAATCAAAGCGAATTTAAACGTAGCCGAACCACAACTTAAGATGAAGCGCACTCCGGACTCCCAATTGAGGTCACCACATCGGATATGGTGGAAAAAATTCATCATATGGTTATGGAAGATCGCCGAATCAAGGTAGGTGAGATTTCTAAGGCTTTAGGCATTTTCACTGAACAAGTCTATAACATCTTGCACGAAAAACTGGAGGTTAAGAAGGCCGCGATTGCTGACTCCCAATCAAATGCGCAACTGAAAAGACGTTTCATCGCAGTATTTGGCGAATCTGAATCGGAGCCGTAGGACTTTCTGCGCCGATTCGTGACTGTGGAGGAAACCTGGATCCCCCATTATACACCCAACACAAAGGAGCAGTCGAAGCAGCGGATATTGCCTGGTGAAAGTGCGCCAAAGAAGGCGGCGATGGCCACAGTATTTTGGGATTTACAAGTTATTATCCTCATTGATTACTTGAAGAAGGGTAAAACTGTAAGAGGAACGTACTATGCATCATTATTGGACCGTTTGGTAGCCGAGCTACAAAAAAACTGCCACGATTGGCGCACAAAAAAGTGCTGTTTCATCACAATAACGCACCGGCTCATACCTCCGCTATCGCAATGACAAAAATACACCATCTGGACTTCTCATTGATTCCTCGTCCACCCTGTTCTGCAGACTTGGCTCCGTACGACTTGTTTCTGTTCCCCAACTTGAAGAACTGGCTTGCTGGGAACAGATTCTTGTCCATGAAGAAGTAATCGATGCCGTAAATGCGTATTTTGTAGACCTTGAGAAATCTTACTTTTCTGAAGGGATGAAAAAATTGAAATCTCGCTAGACTAAGTGTGTAGCCCTCGAAGGAGAATATGTTGAGAAATAAAGACAAACTTTTCAAGAAAAAACTTTTGACTAGCCCTTTTACCAACAAGGATTAACAAGGGACAAATAGCAAGGATTAACAAGGAACAAATAGCAAGGAAGGAGAAGGAATAAACAACCAGGATGAACAAGAATGAATAAGGAATAAACAACCAGGATGAACAAAAATGAACAAGGAATAAACAACAAGGATAAACAAGGAACAAACAACAAGGATGCATAAGGAACAGGCAACAAGGATAGAGAATGAATAACCACCAACAAGGATGAACTAGCAACAAACAACAAGGATGAACAAGGAATAAACAACAAGAATGAACAAGGAACAAACAGCAAGGGTGAACAAGGAACAAACAACAATGATAGAGATCGAATAAATTACAAGGATGAGCAAGTAACAAAGAACAAGTATGAACAAACAAGAAGGATAAACAAGGAACAAACAACAAGGATTAAACAAGGAAGGAAAAGAATAAGCAACAAGTATGAAGAAGAAATAAAGAACCAGGATGAACAAGAATGAACAAGGAATAAACAACAACGATGAACATGGAACAAACAACAAGGATGCATAAGGAACAAGCAACAAGGATGGAAAAGGAATAAACACAAGGATGAAAAAGGAATAAAGAACAAGGATGAACAACAAAACAAACAATAAGGATGAACAAGGATCAAACAACAAGGATTAACAAGGAACAAATATATAATATAATAATATAATATAATAACAAGGAAGGAGAAGGAATGAACAACCAGTATGAACAAGGAATAAACAACAAGGGTGAACAAGGAACAGTCAAGAAGGAAGGAAAGAAATAAATAACAAGTATGGAGAAGAAATAAACAACCAGGATGAACAAGAATAAACAACAAGGATGAATAATAGAGCGGAGAGCGGAAATTTATATATATATATATTTTTCATATTCAGATGGGGTGCAAAAATTGCAGTTTGGTATCCGGAGCTCCCACAAAAAGTTACAGACAAAAAAAGTATCTTATGTTCGCGCATCGACGATAAAGCTCGAAATAACGAATAAGAGCGAATTCTTTGTGATTTTGGAACGAAATCAATTTTTTAATAGATGAAGAGGGTTCTTAAAATTAGTATTTACAACTATAATTATCCTCCCAGACAATATGCAGCAATAAAAAAAATTCTTATACATCGTAGATTGTCATTGAACTTGAAAAAAAAGATGAATGTTCAACCAAGAGGGACGCAATTTCTATCCAAAAAGACGAATTTTCAACCCAAAAAAATTAGTTATCAACCAAACAGTTGAATTTACAACCAAATAGTTCAATTTTCAAGCGCAAGGGACGATTTAAAAAAGAAATTAATTTTTAACCCAAAAGCTGAATTTTCAATCCACAAAAATGAATTTTCAAATCAATTGGTCGAATTCTTAAACAAATAAGATTAAACATCAACCAAAAACAGTTGTATTATGAATCAAATAATTGAATTTTCGAGCCAAGAAGATGAATTTTTTAGAAGGTAGTTGAATTTTTAATCCATAAGTATATATTTTCAATCCACAAAGACGAATGTTCAACAAAACAGTTGAATTTTCGACCAAAAAAGATGACATTTGAACAAAAAGATGAATGTTTAACAAAATAATTAAATTTTCAACAAAATAGTTGAATTTTCAACTAAAATTATGAATTTTCAACAAAAAGTGAAATTTTAACAAAGAAGTTCAACTTTCAACCAAGTAGTTGAATTTACAATCAAAAAGGATTAATTTTCAACAAAAAATATAATAGTTGAAATTTGGACCAAAAAAGATGAATTTTTAACAAAATAGATATATTCGCAACCAAAACAGATTAATTTTTAACCAAAAAGTTTTACTTTACATCAAAAAAAGTTTAAACTTCTACTGATAGAGGTCCATCTTTAACCAAGAAAGGTTTTTGATTGAAAAGAGAAAGAAAAACGTCAACCGAATTATGAATTTTCAAGCCAAAAAGGCTTTGAGTTATTCAAGTATTATGTACTTTTTTAGATTTGAAAGGTTGTAGGATCGATTGCTTAAAAAAATGCAGTACTTAATACTTTGACGGCTCCTTATTAAGAAAAATTATACCTGCAAAAATCTAGAAATACCTGGAAAACCCCTGGAATTGTCAAGGATTTTTTTTCTAGAATTTGAGTAGACACCCTGATCTATTATTTTTATGTAATATTTACATTCTTTAAAAATTATTATAAATGACAAAAGCAATTTTTTTCAGGTCTGGTGCGATTGGATGCTTTGTCACAGCACAGTTTGGAATCCACCACCATCTTGTACGGACTACAGAGTTGGGTAAGTTAATAGAACAACAAACAAACTTTTTGTCTAACTTACACCGCGAAAGTTTGCTTTTTCGTGCATGTGAAGTGTGCGCAAAGTCGGGCTTTCCGCCCGGAGACGATGCGGACGTAAAGTATCATTTTGCGCCCTCTTTAGTTCCCGAGCGGAAAACTCTACCTTGCGCCTGCTTCATGTGCCCTCGAAGAAAAATTTTAGATGCAGGTTATGGACAAAAAATATCGTGTTAATATTGTATTGTATTGTGTTCATATCGTTTTGTCTTTTACCAAACCATCAATTAATATTAAATAATTGTGATTGGTATTAAAAGCTAAAAATTAAAATTAAAATACAATTTTGGCAATTGAATTTGAATTGTAGCACTTAAAATTCAGTTCTATCGATTAAAATTGAAACCGAGCAATTGAATTGAATTCTAGCTACCAAATTCTATTCCAGCTACTCAAATTGATTTAGATGACTCAAATTCAATTCTAACTTTTCAAATTGATACTTAGTAAATTAGAGCAACTCAAATTTCAGGCAATACCAATTATATTCTCAAAATTCCAACAGAGTTTTAGTAAATTCATGCGAATCTGGGACAATGAAAATTAATATGAGTCAACTTTGTACCTGGCATTTGAAAGTTGGTTGTAGAAAATCGAATAATTCCAAGGTATTCAGATTGAGATAACGATAATTCTTGAACTTGAACTATTAAAGTTAACAATTTCTGAGTGGAAAAATCTTCGTTCAGCCCTCTTCGGAATATTAGACCCCGTTAGGGGCCCATTTGAACAATTCATAGGGAAAACCCACTAGGGCCCCCGAAAGGGACCCTGCTAGTTTGCCCTCACGTTGGATCGGTAAAAATGTTCAAGTCCGAGGGGTTCATATTTTTTGGCACTACAAATTTTGATGTTTGATTAGTTCAGACTTACTAGAAATGCATTTTTATTAAAAATTAGATGAAATTTTTTCGGAACTTGAACTATAAAATCTCAGGTCTTTTGTGTCAAATATTAACAGTATTTCATCTAAATATGTAGTTATTGAAAATAAAGATAATTCCAACACATTTTGATGCGCGTGCGGAGCTTCTGCCTGAAAAAAGTTATAAACTTTGTGGTCAGTTGGTCAAAAGGAAAAACGGTAATCTCATAAGATGCTGGTCATGAGCTTAAGTCTGGTCGAGGCGCTAATATATATTTTTTGGTATTAAATTTTTATACATATCAATAATACATATGTGTTTATTATAATATACTCAAAAGTGATTAGGAGACAATGATCAAAGGTATTTTTAGCAATTAAAAATTTACCATCGGGGCAACTTCGAAGGGCCCCTCAAGGGAAACCCATTTTGGATCCTTATGGATTGGCATATTGTTTCCATGAGAGGCTATACCTGGTCTCCTCATTGGACCCTCATGGCCTGAGGGATCCATGAGGGCCCCTTACGGTGGTCCACTCAATGTTTCCGCACGGGCTAAATTGAATTCTTGGAACTTGACTATGTTCCAATTATTAAAATTAAATTATAGCTACATAATTGAGTTTCAATTCTTACCATTCAAATTAAAAAATAGTAATTAAATTGTATTCTATATTTTATTTTAGCTATTCAAATTGAAAGATAGCAATTCAAGTGCAATTCTAGATATATGAATTCTAGCAACTAAATTATATTCTAGCGAGTCAGATTCTATTGAGTCAGATTCTATTCTAGCACTTCAAATTCAATTACAGAAATTTAGATTCGATTGTAGTTCTTCAGATTGAATTATATCAATTAAAAATTATTTCTAGCTATTCAAATTCAATTTTAGAAATTCAATTTTAGTTATTCAAATTGAATTAAAGACATTCAATTCTAGTTATTCAACTTTAGTTATAGCTATTCAAATAAAATATTGTCAGTGTTTATGTGTACCGAAAAAATCCGGATATTTATACCGAAATTTCGGTGCAAATAGTCCCGTTTCCAGGTCCCAATATTCGTACCGAAAAAATCCGGCTATTTGTACCGAAAAAATCTGGCTTTTCATACCGAAATTTCCGTACACGTAGCCACGGCATTGAATTGTAGTTATGAAGATTGAATTATAGCAACTGAATTTTCATTCGAAACCATTCAAATTGAAAACTAGCAATTACTTTAAAAGCTAGGAATTAAATTGAAAACTAGCCATTAAATTCTATTCTATCGACTAAATTCTATTGTAACATTTTAAATCGAATTGTAGAAACTCAGATTCAGTTCTAGTTATTTAAATTTAATTAAAGCAATTCAAATCAAATTCTAGTAACTCAAATTGAATTAATTTAACTAAATTGAAATTTAAGAGGGTGTCTACCTGACCGGGAAATCGGGAAATGACCGGGAGTTTTTTTCGTCGAGGAAAAATCGGGAAATGATCGGGAATTCGATTTAGTGACCGGGATTTTTCTCTCGGATGTCCTAATATTCAAATTAAAAGAAATTATCCAAAAGAACTACAATTCTGACTTGGAATGACTTGGAACAGGGGATTTCAGTAATGAATTATAATTTCGACTTTGAGACAGGAAATTTTCTAAAAGATTTATAATTCTGAGTTGGGACGGGGAATAAATAATAAAACTATAAAAAAATCATGTAGAGAATTACAATTAACTTCACTTGGAACAAGGAATTTTTAAAAAGAATTACAATTCTAAGTTGCAACATTGAAGTTCAGTAAAGAAATATAATTTTGAGTTTGGTTCACTTTAGAGCAGAAATTCCGTTAAGAATAATCATTTTTACTTTAGGGCAGGGAGTTTTCGTAAAAAATTTTAATTTGACATCGAACTGGAATTTTGGAAAAGAATTTTAATTCTGATGTAAAAAAAGGGAATTTGAAAAAATCCCTATTTCAAGTCAAAAATTGTCACAATTTGAAACTTTCTTCTTCCAAATTTGGGGAGTGGCTATATTTCTGAAATATAATAAAAATTCTTGTAAATTAATATAATTCTGACTTGGAATAGGAAGTTTGAAAAATGAATTATAATTTTGTTTTGGAATAGGCCATTTCTGACATGGAACGGAAAAGTTTGGAAAATAATTTCAATTCTTATTTATAAGAAGGGAATTTACAAAAAAAAATCTCTGTTCCATGTCAGAATTTGTAAGATTTTAAAAATTCTTTTTTAAAATCCGAATTTGTTTCAATTTAAAACTTCTTTTTTTGCGACTTAAAATTTTCCAGAATTTGAAACTTTCCTCTTTCAAATTTTCTAAAAAGAGAGTTACTATATTTCTGAAATATAAAATAAAATGTTGTAGATAAATATAATTCCAATTTGGAACAGAAAATTTTAACATAGAACGGGAATTTCGGAAAATATTTTCAATTATGATTTAGAAGAAAGGAATTTAAAAAAAAATCCCTGTTCAAATTCAGAATTGTAATTTTTATGACCAAAAACTATACTATATGATGTTCCAACTCAGAATTATAATTCTCTTCCAAAATTCCCTGTTTCAAATCAGAAATCTTTTAAAGCTTTCAGTGTTTAAAAATCGTTTGAAATCATTCAAACTTTTTTAACTCTTTCGAATTGACCGGGAAAAATCAACAATTGACCGGGAGAAAACCAGAAATTTAAAATCATTCGTCGGTTAGACACCCTGGTTAACTCTGACAATAATTCTACTTGAATTTTAGAAATTCAAGTGGAATTCTAGTAAATTCAAACGAATCTAGGAAATTTAAATTGAATATTGAGAAATTTAAATTCACAGCTTTCTAGTGATGTTAAGTGAATCAGTACTAAATTTTGGTTGAATTCTTTCGAAAAGAATTGAATTATAACGATTAAAATTGAATTGTAGCGATTTAAAATCAACTCAAACTGTTCGAATCGACTGATATTAGTGAAATTTTAGTACATTTTAAGCGAATTAATGTTGAAATTAAAATATGACAATTAATTTTTTTTTTAATCTGTCAGCCGCGCGGACACATCCTCATTATTAGGGAAGATGTGAGCTTTTAATGTAATTTCAGTTGATTGTAACATTCTAATCCGAGTTCAGATGACAAACGATATTTTATTTTAGTTTAACAGTCTATTTCATTTACAATAATTAATTACATTATATTACATTACATTTAATAACATTAATTGTGCAACATGACCCATATTTTTACCGAATGCGCAGTTGATCGTGGTTCCCCCAAAAAAGACTCTACTGATTCTACACCCCAGCGGCTGCACCCGTGTTTCAAAATATTTGTACGAGTATTCACCTACAATAACTTTGTATTATACAAGGAAAATCGCAGTAAAACCCGTGTATAGTACAGCGGACTCAAGTTCGATCTGGCACGGAATCATACCTGGCTATACAATTTTTGGACAGTCACTGTATGACTGGAGCTCCATCAACACAGCAAAAACAAAAGATAAAGTTTACGTCGATTCCAGGTCAAAGATTCACCGTAACAA
>JAUMHM010000001.1:15900291-15917133 GCA_032362435.1 Melikaiella ostensackeni | reverse complement strand
CATTTTGGCCTTTTGAATATTCCCGCCATTTCTATCCTATTCTGACGTTGATGCCTTCAAGTAAAACTTCTGGTCGTATCTAAGAATTTTAAAAGAATATTGAAATGCCACTTGTACATTTGCTGTTGCCTTGGATACATTTGACTTCTTCACCTGGCGTTAAATTCATCATTTTTTTTCGAATCTTGGAAGGCTTCATCATTATGTTCAAACTATTCTTTCTGAACCTTCTATTGTCCCAGGCCCGTATTGAGAGATTAATGTTCCTGTGTGTCAACCCTACTTGGTGTCGTGGATGTTTGATAGCCAGCTTGTTTAATTCTTATTATTGGAGAAGCGCTATGTTGATTTACCATCTTTTGGACCAATTAACTTGGATTTAATCAATTAATTCAGAAGATTACTTATTTGAAATTGAAGGCCATCATCTTCAAGTACACGGCCCTGAACTGGAATCTAAGTCCTGCGGTATACAAGGAAATGCAGCTAATCAGGAAAGAAACAAAACCCTGTCGGTAACTAAGTGAACTACGTCGTCAAGGAAGAAAACAAAAGTCTTCCCTCTGGCGCCTTTTCGTCAGTAGCTCCTGAAGAAAGAACACGTTGTCTATTTAAAAATAAATGTTGACTGAATTTATTAAATGCCCTCCTATTAAAAGTAAACTTGTTTGAAGTAAAAAGCTCAGAAAAGCTCATGTGAAGCTTATTCAGGAGCATCTCAGCGTAATTTGTTTTCTCGGTAAGATTGCATCATTTCACAACCCGATCGAGAAGTTTTCTCTTAAAGTTCAGATTCTTTTAAAGTTTATAAAACAGTTCGAGTTTCAAAATTTCTCAATTGTATTCTAATTTTAAATGAGAATATTTGAGGGATATTTCCCATTCCAGTCCTTAACTTTCTCTTCATTAAATCGTGACATGTAAACCTTAATTTGACTGCCAAGTTCGAAATATCGGACAAAAAGGTCATTTGACCAATTTTGTCAAATTATTCTCAGAACCAATGTAACCTTCTAGGTTACTTAAATTCCCAGTCATGAAATCATGAAAAATCTTTACAATCTTTTAGGTGAATGAAACTTTCCATTTTAGAACGTATAATTTAGAACTCTCGACCATTTCATGTTATTTTCATAGAATTTTAGATAAAACCATGAATGTTCAAAACTTTGAATGCATGTGCAGAATCTAAATCGATATCAAAACTCTCTTTGATTTGAAGCCTACCTAAATTGTATTTAAGTCCCAAATTTAGAAACTTTACATAAATAGCTCCGAAAATTATAATTATTCAGAATTAACCCTGTAATTTTGAATTATGTCTACATTCATAACCTCAAAATTAAAATGTTATTTCGTATTAAATAAACTCAGTTTAAGCTTTTTAAATCTTGAATTATTATTTGTGGTTTGGAATAATAATTTGAACAAGATAATCTTTTCAGCTTCAGAACCACACCCCTCTACAATTTTCCAGAAAAGGGACTGAGCTAGATCGAATTTAGTGAATAATTGATTCTACCTTATTTTAGTTATTTAAATAATTTTCATGCGAGTTATTTTGTATTTGCTTGAGTTGACCTAGAGTGGGTCTGGCGTCCACACTTATGTTAGGTATAATCAATTATCTTAAAAGTAGCTAACTCATAACCTTTAAAAAAAATGCCGGTTACATTCTTTGCATGCACAAAATGTGGATACCCCACCTAATGTATTTAATAGTATACATCCAAGATTGCAGTTTACTGTAGAAATTGAAACAGAAGGTAGATTGAATTTTCTTGAGTTGACTTTAATCAAAGCTGATGAAAATTATATTATTACTGATTTGCACAGAAAAGCTATTTGTTCAGAAAAGACACTAAATTTTAATTCTAATGATTCCATTCGAAACAGAATAGGAGTTGTAAAGAATTTGATTCTCAGAGTTCTTAAATTATTTAATCCCAAATTCCATGAAAAGAATATTTTATTATAAAAATAAATTCTCTTTCTAAACCATCATCTGATTACCTTTATTGACAAACATATGCATAACAGAATTGTTCAAATTAAGAGTAAAAGTAATAATCAGAACAAAAACAATATACAGACTTACAACAGATTCAATACAGTTGTCCTATCTTATTTTGAGAAAATCTAAAGTATCTTGAAATCAATGTTAAGAAAATTTGGCTTACACACTATATATAGAGTTTCTTTAAAAGGCAATTTGATTGTGAAATTGGGTAAAGATAAATATGAGAAATTTGGTAAACAATGTGTGATTTACAAATTTCAATGTAGACAATGTGATGCGGCTTATATAGGGCAAACAAGGAGGTCACTTAAAACAAGAAAAGAGGAACAAAAATAATTTTCATGGAAGTGCAAGATATCATTCGTTCCTTACAAAACATAGACTCACACATGGGCATGACTTCAATTGGGACGATGTTAAAATTTTTTATGGTGAGAGAAATCAAAAAAAGAAAGAGTTCATGGAAATGCTATTCATTTAGAGGGAAGGTAACAAAGTTTTAAATTTAAAAAGAGATCTGGCTTTTGTTGACCCTTTCTTTTTTCTCTCTCTTTTTTCTTTCTGTTGTACATTTATTGTACATTTGTCACAAATGAGCCTAAAAAGTGGGTAGTCTCAAAGTCTATTTTTGATTTGTGAACTTTTTGGGTGTTCTTTTTCAGTACACGCCAAATTTCTCATAAGAAATTAGATTTTATTTCGATCTGTAAGAAATTCAAATTGATCAATGGTCACGTAATTTCTCGTGGACATCACCTCCTGGGACGGTGCTCGGTACATACGAGTCTGTGGTTTGAGACAGTAACGGTACTTGCAGCAACGTGTACCGTAATGCCAATTTGTTGCCGGATTCACCATTACTCGAACCTTACCTTTCAAGCACAATGGACAAATTGGGCAGCCTAAAGACACGATGAGTCGGCATTGAACTGACTGATTTAGTTCCATTTAATTCTCTCTCCAATGAGAATCAAGCTCAAAGGAATTCTATTGTAGCAGTCTAGAAACAGGGCACGTTTTACTATTCAGAAAGACCTACTTTGGAAGGAAAAAGGATGCAGGCCTCACAGACCGTACCCTATTCCTCCTATTGTCCCCTATATTCAGCTTTGGTGTCTAAAGTCTAAAGTACCTTATTTTTAAGATTTGGTCCTTATAGTACCCTTTCGATGTCATAAATATCTTGGAATCACTTCTTTAGTATTCCTCGGGGAATTTTTTGAAACCCTGAAAAACCGGGAAATGACCAGTAATGGGTAAGTTACTTTTTAAAAGGAACTAGTTACCGTTACCGATTCAAAAATAACTTTTTCTTAATACTTTTGCCAAAAAAATGACTATCGTTACTTTTTTAGTTACTTTTGTATTTTGGGATTACATATTTATTTATATCAAAATTTAATTTTTCCACAACTTTATTCATATCTGTCGAGTGACAGATGTTATACTTTTTATAGAAAATCGTAGGTTAGTCATGACCGACATAATATTTCTAAAACATTACAAAATGAATTTTCAACTAAAGAGATGAATTTTCAACTAACTGTTGAATCATCAACTAAAAACATGAGTTTTTAACAAAAGAGTTCAACTCTCAACCAAGTCGTCAAATTTACAACTAAAAGAGATGAATTTTAAATCAAAAAGATTAATTTTCTACCAAGAAAGAAGAGTTTTCAACAAAATATATGAATTTTGAACCAAATATTGAATTTTCGCCTAAAAAAGATCATTTTTCAACCAAAAATGGAGTAATTAAATTTTCAGTTAAAAAATTAATGTTAAGCAAAAGAACGATTTTTTAAAAAAAATAGTCATATTTTCAACCAAAAATATGAATTTCCAACTAAAATCATAAATCTTTAATCGAAAAAATGAATTTTTAATCATGCAGTTCAACATTCAACCAAAAAATATTTTGATTTTAAATAAAAAACAGTTGAACTCAACCAAAAAAGAAGAATTGTCAATGAAACAGTTGAATTTCAAAACCAAAACATGAATTTTCAACAAAAGAGTTGAATTTGCAAACAAATAGAATGATTTTATATCAAAATTGTTGATTTTGAACAAAATAATTGAAATTACAAACAAATAATACAAATTTTAACAAAGAAAAATGAATTCCCAACCAATGATAGTTGGATTTTCAACCAAAGAGATGAATTTTCAACTAAAATGATGAATCTACGTCCAAAAAAATGAATTTTGAACACAGTAGTTCAACTTTTAACCAAGTAGTTGAATTCTCAACAAAATAGGTGAATCCTCAAGTTGTACAGATTGAGTTTTAACCAAACAGTTTTGAAAAGTTTTTAAAAAAGTTAATTTTCAACCCAAAAAGACAAAATTTCCACAAAACAGTTGAATTGTTAACCGAAAAGGATGACTAAAAAATAATTGTTGAATTTTCAACTAAAAAAAAGATGAATTTTCAACGCAAATTGGTATAGATAAATTTTGAGTTGAAAAATTTAATTTTTATCCAAAAACGAACGAATTTTCAACAAAGTAGTTGCATTTTCGAGCCGAAAAGACCAATTTTTGACAAAACAGTTGAATTTTCAACAACAAAAAAAAGAATTTTCAATTAAAAAAGGTCAATTCTTAACCAAAAATATAATAGTTAAATTTTGAGTTGAAGAAATCAATTTTCAACAAAAAAAAACGAATTTTTAAGAAAATAGTTGAATTTCCCATCGAATTTTTTTACCAGAAGAGACAAATTTTCATAAAAATGCTCGAATTCTCAGTTCAATTTTCAGTTGAAAAAATTAATTTTCAACGAACAATGTACTGATCAATATTTCGAAGAGAAAAGATTTCAGTTTTAAATCCAAAAGAGTGTAACTACTTGGTTGAAAGTTGAACTGCTTTGTTTAAAATTCATCTTTTTCTTTGAAGATTCATCATTTGAGTTGAAAATTCATCTCTTTGCTTGAAAATTTATCCTTTTTGGTCGAAAATTCAACAACTTTCTTGGAAGTAGAACTACTTTGTTAAAAATTAATTTTTTTGTTTAAAAGTTTACTTTTTTGAAATGAAAATTGAACTATTTGGTTGCAAATTCATGTATTTTGTTGAAAATTCGTCTTTTCTCGTAGAAAATTAATTTTCTTGGTTGAAGATTCATTTTTTTGGTTGAAAATTCAACTGCTTGGTAGAAAGTTGAACTCCTTTGTCAAAAGATTTTTTTTTCTTTTGAAGATTCATTATTTGAGTTGAAAATTCATCTCTTTTGGTAGAAAATTTGAGCATGTACTTCGTTGAAAGCGGAATTACTTTGTCAAAAATTCATCTTTTTTAATTGAAAATTCAACTATTTGGTTGCAAATTCTTGCATTGTGTTCAAAATTCGGCTTTTCTGGTAAAAAATGTTATATTTCCATAATTTTACATGAGAATTTAATAAATAAACATTTCAATCCATAAAAGAATTTTGAAAAAAAGTCGAGGGTCGCCGTTGGCAAATAATGTTTTGGCAAATTAATAGTCATCCAATGGACTCTCAGTAGGTAATTTTTGAGATTTAAGAAAAAATCCCAACTCTGATCATCTCCTTGTTAGATGCAGTCTTCGGTGCAGTTATTATTTACATACAGAAAAGTATGTGAGGAATTTCCGTTCTCAAATGCGTTCATTTTTTGTTTTAAAGTATTTTCTACTCCACTTATTTATTGAAAAAACTAATTTTTGACTGATTAAAAAAGGCTTTTTTAAAATACTTTTTTATTTATTTCTGAGGATACTGTTTTCTTCAGAAAGATACTTTTTAAATACTTTTTTTAGTTCCATAGAGCACTTTGAAGCCTGCTATAAGGACTGTGAGGCCTGAGGATGTTCCGTGTTCCACTTTGCAACCAAGGCTCGATCCTTGATCCTTTATATACAATCTGCGAGAAAACGTTTATAACTTTGTCCATCAATTATTTTATATACTTGCAAAAAAGCTTAATAAAGAATCTGATATCAAGGTTGTATATAAAGTAGAAATTAGTCGCTACTACCAATTTAATATCATTTCTCAGTTTCTAGATCCTCAACATTGTCAGGTTTTATAATAGTCTAAGAGTTTTTGGTCATGAGAGAATGGAGATAAAACTTGTTGATAGACAGGCCTCCGATTTGTATAATAAGAACATTTTCTTTCTTAATTCTCATCACGATCCTCTATTGAAGATTAGATTTACTACGTTATCTCTTACAAATTTGTGGTCTACTCTGCTTTAGATCTGGAACTCGTAAAGCTGCCTGAAGACACAACCCTTTCCGGATTTACACCTTTGATGTCTAATCCTCAAGATCCCTTCTTCACTGAGAAGACGAAAGATATGGTATGTTGAAGAACGGAGCAGGATGTTTAGGCGCGGGACTTTTAGCCGCCAGGTCGTTTAGGCGCGCAGCCGCTTAGGCACCGGGATTTTCAGACGCCGAGCCGTTTATCTGATTTGCGTATCGATTGCAGATTGAATGTCTTTTTTTTATAGATTAAGGATGTGCACTAGTTATTTCAAGTTCAGAAATGAGAGTTGTTAAAAATGCTTTATAAAATAACTTTATAAAAAAAATTCAGGTTAAAGCTGTTTATCTATTAATAGTTATTTACTTTTATTTTTGCTTTCTCTTCAGGAAAAAGTTCCAATTCTTATTTAATTCTAATGTTGTAGGGCTTATTTTATTCCTTGAAGCATTCTCTGCAAATCTCTTTGGTACCTTTTTTTGTGAAAAAAAAAATTATTCAGGAAGTATACAATTGTTATTTTTACCAAATAAAATTTTTGTTATAAAAA
Organism: Melikaiella ostensackeni; assembly: GCA_032362435.1. Lineage (NCBI taxonomy): Eukaryota > Metazoa > Arthropoda > Insecta > Hymenoptera > Cynipidae > Melikaiella > Melikaiella ostensackeni. The sequence goes on along the minus strand of JAUMHM010000001.1, from coordinate 15,910,323 downwards.
CATACCAAAGAGATTTATTGAGAATCTTTCAAGGAAAAAAATGAGCCCTAAAGCATTAGGATTAAATAAGAATTGTAACTTTTACCTAAAAAAAAGGAAAAGTGCTCTTCCCAAATTAGTAACAATTAAGCATTATAATATTTTTCCGCAATTTTATAAATTATTTTCAATAATGTAGCCCAAACGGCGGCGTCCAAACAGCCGCGCCGAAACGTCACATATCCATTGAACGACGGGTTAATTACTTCTGAAATTTGGTGTACACCCTCCCTCCTCTCTCTCTGCAATTTCATGCAATCCTTTGCAATCCCATGCAATCATTTACAATCCTTTGTAATCCCATGCAATCTCTATAAAATCTCGAGCAACCTCTATAAAATTTCGTGCAATCTTGGTGCAATCCCATGCAATCTCATTAAATCTATATAAAATTTCAAGCGATGTATATTAAATTTCATGTTATTCCATGCACTGCTTGAAATCTCATGCAATCCTGTAGAATTCCATACAATCCTTTGCGATTCCTAACAATCCCCTGCAATCATTTATAATCCCATGCAATCCTCAACAATCCCTTGTAATCCCATGCAATCGTGATGCAATCCTATGCGCTCTTTATAAAATTTCGTGCAATTTCATGCACTGCTTGTAATCTCATGCAATCCTTTGCAATCCCATTTAATGCTCTGCAGTCCTTTGTAATCCCTTATAATCCCATGCAATCTCGATGCAAACTCATTAAGTCTGTATGAAATCTCGAGCGACCTATATGATTTCGTGCGATCCCATGCAATCTTATTAAATCTCTATAAAATATAGAGCGATCTCTATAAAATTTCGTGCAATCTTATGCAATGCCGTAGAACCTCATACCACCTTCTGCAATCCCATGTCATTCTTTACAATCCCTTGTAATTCCATGCAATCTCATCAAGTCTCTATTAAATCTCGAGCAATTTCTATAAAGATTCGTGCAATCCAATGCAATCCCTTACCATGTCTGGTAATCTCATGCAATCCCTTGCAATATCATGCAAGCTTGATGCATTTTAATTAAATCTCTATAAAATCTCGAGTGATTTCTATACAATTTTATGCGTTCCCATGCACGACTTGCAATATCATGCAATCCCGTGGAATCTCATACAACCTCCTGATGTCCCATGCGATCCTCTACAAACCCTTGTAATTCCATGCAATTTCAATCCAATCCAATGCAATCTCCTGCAATTTCCTGCAATCTCATTCAATTTCTTGCAATCCCATAGAATCCCTTATAATCCCGTGACGTTCCTTGTAATCCCATGCAATATCATTAAATCTCTATAAAATCTCGAGCGATCTCTATAATATTTCATGCATTCCCATGCACAGCTTGAAATCTCATGCAATCTCGTGGAATCTCATACAATCCCATGCTATCCTTTGCAATCCCATTCAATCCTTTGCCATCCTTTACAACTCCCTGAAATCCTTCTAATCCCATGCAATCCGTTACAATCCCTTGTAATTCCTTTGTGCAATTTCATACTTTCCCGCGGAATCTCCTGCAATATTTTGCGATCCTGTGCTATCCTTTGCAATCCCGTTCAATTCTTTACAATCCCCTGCAATCTTTTACAGTTCCTTGTAATCACATGCAATCTCATTAAATCTCTCTACAATTTTGTACAATCCTTTACAATATTTTGAAATCCCCTTGTAATCTGATGCAATCTCATTAAACCTCTATAAAATCTCGAGTGATCTTTATTAAATTTCTTACAATTCCATGCACTTTTACAATCTCATGCGGTCTCCTGCAATTCAATGCAATTATTTCCAGTCCCATTCAATCCTTAACAATCCTTTGTAATCTCATGCACTGCTTGCAATATGATGCAATCCCATGCAATCCTTTACCATCTCTTGTAATCCCATCCAATAGTGATGTATTCCCATGCAATCTCATTAAATCTGTGTAAAATCTCGAGCGATCTTTATCAAGTTTCGTGCAATTTCATGCACTGCTTGCAGTCGCATGCAATCCTGTGGAACTCAATATAATCCTTTGCAATCCCTTACAATCCCCCGCAAGCCTTTGTCATCCCATGCAATCCTGTACAATCTTTTGTAATCCCATCCAATAGTGATGCAATCCCATGCAATCTCATTAAATCTGTATAAAATCTCGAGCGATCTTTATCAAATTTCGTACAATTTCATGCACTGCCTGCAATCTCATGCAACCTTGTGTAATTTCATACAATCCTTTGCAATCCCTTACATTCCCATGCAATCCTTTGTAATACCATGGAATCCTTTACAATCTCTTCTAATCCCATTCAATAGTGATACATTCCTATGAAATCCCATTAAATCTGTATAAAATCTCGAGCAATCTTTTTAAAATTTCGTGCAATTAAATGCAGTGCTTGCAATATCATGCAATCCTGTGGAATTTCATACAATCCCCTGCAATTCTTTGTAATCCCATGCAACCCTTTACAATTCCCTGTAAGGAATAGCAATCTCGATGCAATCCCATGCAATCTCATTAAATCTCTATCAAATCTAGAGCGTTCGTTATAAAATTTCGTGCAATCCCATGCAATCTCGTAGAACCTCATGCAATCTTCTACAATATCTTATGGAATATTTTACAACCGCAAGCAATCTTGCAATCTAATGTACCCCAAAATCTGAGTAATTAATCCCTTGAGATCAAATGAATAAATTCTGATTTTCAAATAAGACGAAGATATGTAAACTTTTCTAAATCTTTCAGGAAGTGGTGCAAGTTTTTCTGAGGATACAGAAGATTCTTTTCTTCGGTCAAGTATTTCTTTGCGGCCTTGAGACACCGGTACTAAAGTTACAGAAAAGTGAAACGGGTATCAGCGAATACGTTTCAGTAGTCGAAGCATCCAGTGCGAGTTCGCCAAGTTCTCCACCAGAACAGGTATGTAGCGAAACTTGTATTTGTATGGATCTTTTGTTCAGTGATTAAATAAAAAACTTGTGGTTTCGAAGCAATGAGTGTTATTGAAGTGAAAAATAATTGCTTTTTTCTTGATTATTTCTAGAGCGACTCGGAATTATTCGTGGAGAGCTACAGTGAGGATGATGAGGAATCACCTGTGACCTTGAGAAGATTATCTTCGTCCGGGGATGTCCCTAGCGACACAGTGACATCTCAGGCACCTGTAAGTGAGATCAGATCGTTGATCGAGAGAAAGGAGGAGCTTGAGAGGCGTCAGAAGAAACAAGATCGTCATCGACAGCGAGTGCAAGTAAGTGGTTCATTGATCGTATCTTCATTTTTCAGCCAATCAGGATAAATTAAAACGATGCTACCATTTGTGAATATCATATGTTGATATTTGAAGGAGCATTTATGTTCCATTCCCTTACATCTTTATTACTTTCTTTTTTACATCTCTTATTCTAACTTATTTTAATCAATCTTACTGTACAATCTCAGCTACCCTTATGCCTCTCCCCCACACTGCCTCATTCTTCTTGTTTAACTCCTCTAGCTTTTTTTACCTCCATCCATTCCTCTCCCAGTCCCTCCTCTCCTAAAATGTACTTAACATTCTCTTGCCATCCTCCCCTCTCCTCCTTTGCTCTCATACAACCAATACATACACGCTTCCTTGTCTCCTCTACCCATTCCCGTACTCTGCATTTTCTCTTCTCATCCTTCTCCCAATACATTGCTTCTTTTACTTCATTTCCCAGTCTCCATGTAGCTGTTCTTGTCCATCTCTTTCCCCCCCATCCTCTTTCCAGATATTTTGGCAGTCCTTCTCTTTTTATCATCTTATACCACTTATTGTATCTTGATTGCCCTATCTTTCTTAGTTGAAAATCTAACTCTTTTCTTAAATTTCGTCTTTTTGGTTCGATGGCATTTCTTCTAATCATCTTTTTTGATTAAAAATTCAACTGTTTGGTTGGAAATTAATCTATTTTGGTCGATGATTTAACTATTTGGTTGAAAATTCGTCTTTTTTGGTTAAATTCAACTATTTATGATTTAAAATTAAAATCTTTTTTGGTCTAAAATTCAACTACTTGCTTGAAAATTGATCTTTTTCAGTTCGAAATTCAATTATTTGGTTAAAAATTAATGTAGTTTTTTGGAAATTCGTCTTTTTTGGTAGAAAATTAATCTTCTTGGTTGAAAATTAATCTTTTTGGTTAAAAACTTATCTTTTGTAGTTCAAAATTCAACTGTTCGGTTGAAAATTCTTTTATTTTGTTGAAAATTCGTCTTTTCTTGTGGAAAAATTGTATATTTATTAAATATTGTTTAATATCGAATTTCATGCTTTTGAAGGAGAAAAACTTGGAATTGAAAACGTTGAGTAATTTTGGATAGAAAGATTCAAAATTTGTGGGTTGAACCGTTAAAAATTCAATAATTTTAGGTTGAAATTCGATGATTTAGACAATTTTAAATTAATAGGCTTTGAATTTGAAAAATTGTGAACTGAAATCTTCAATCTTAAAATTGATAAATCATTATAGCCTTCAATTCGAAATTGAACGATACTTAATGATTTATATTTGAAACTAATTTTAAGTATTTCAAATCTAGAATTATTGTATTTTCAAAGCATTCAATTATAAATTCATGAAAATCGAAGTTCTCCAATTTCGAATGATTCTATCTTGATTTTATATGTTTAATCGTTTTTATTTTCATTTTGTACAATTTTGAGCTTTTTTATCTTTCATTGTACAATTTCTAATGTATAAATTTAATAATTTCAGTTTGATACCTTATAATTTAGACAATTTTAAACTGGTGGCGTGTGATATTGAAGAATTTTGAATTAGTTCTTTTAAAAGTATAAAATTTTATTCAAAAACTATTTGAAATAGAAAGCGTGAAAATTAGAATAATTTCATTTTTATAATGAAAAATTCAAATTTTTTTATTTAACTTGAAAATTGAAGTGCTTTAATATACTCGAAATATTATAAATTTACGACATTCAAAATCGAACAGACCGAAACTAATGTGGAAAGACTGTACAATTCCAAAGTCCACTTTGGAATTGTACAGTCTTTCCACATTAGTTTCGGTAATTTGGATATTTTTTTCATTCTTCAAAATTGAATAATTTTAGATTGAAAATTAAAAAAAGAGATAATTTCAAATTGAAAATATTAATAATTGAACCATTTTCAGTGTTTCTTTTTATTTTCTTTAGTTTCGATTATCTTAACTATGAAATTGTTCAATTTTGAATTTTTGAAGTTTGAATAAAGTAGGTTTTAAAATGTTTTGAATCATTTTTCTGTTTGAAGGCCTCGAAATAAAAATGGTTCAATTTTGATGGCGTCCACTTTGGAAATGTACAATTTTCCCACATTAGATTCGTAAATTTGGATATATTCTTTTTTAATATTTCAAAATTGAATAATTTTAAATTGAAAATTTATAAATGAGACAATTTCAAATTGAAAATATTAATAATTGAACCATTTTCAGTGTTTTTAAAAAAAAATTTTTAGTTTTGATTACCTTAACTATAAAACTGTTTAATTTTGAAATTCTCAAGTTTGAATAAACTAAGTTTTAAAATGTTTTGAATTATTTCTCTGTTTGAAGGCCTCGAAATGAAAATGGTTCAATTTTTATGACGTCCACTTTGGAATTGTACCATTTTCCCACATTAGATTCATTAATTTGGATTTTTTTAAAAATACTTTAGAGCATAAATTGTCCTGTATTGGAGGTTTGAATTTGCCAATTGAAAAAACCGCTAAAAAATTTGGGCTTCTAGGATTTGATAGGTATAAAGAATCAGAATTGATTAATTTTTGACCATATTTTTGCTTTTATTTTCTGAACAGGAGCCAAGGGATTTGAATGAATCATCTTTTACGTTTAGAGTTTTTTTTCTTTTTTCTTTTACTTCTTATTTCCTATTTATCAACACTTTTCGCCGGAGAGGGAATACAAAACAGTCGTGTAATTATTTAGCAGTCGAGTAGAGTTGAAAAAAAATGATGAATAAAGAAATATTCTGAGAGTCTTAGGTTTCGTTCTGCCAGAAGGATTTATCCGCGATGCCTGTTACTTGATGGGTTGGAACGATCCAGAGTTCGTGGAAGTCAGGATGAAAAGAACACCGGAACATTTTATATCTCCTGCAGTTTCTGTTGCTGATTTTTTTCCACCCTTTTTTCTGTCTTTGAATTGAGAGGAAAAAAATCACCGCTTCAAAATGATCAACTGAAATTCACGTTTTATCAAATCTACTTCGTAATTAGATTATAGACCCTTTTTGCAAGGTTCCATTTCAGTAGCTGATTAATCCAGTTCTCAGGTCTGACACATTTTTCTCGGAATTTACGTTTACGTAGATGAAGTCCCTTTCCTACAACCAGTTTCCCAAACAAGTTTGAATTATGTCACTGTCTAAAGAGCCAGAAATTCGCACATTGGTTTGTCTGGTTTTTGAGTGTTGGAAAATAATTTATGTCATAGTTAAAAACGAGATATGACACCAAAAAGTCTCACGTTTATTTATGTATCCGTGTCATCTAACCGTTCTAGTGACCCTTAAAAAATTGTGTTCTGGAATTATTTTGACTGGGTCAGGGGATATTAAGTTGAAGATTATAAAATTCAATAGCACTTGGAAAATGCGGAAATTGTATTTAATTTGGAAATTACTACCTTTTCAATTTAAAATTGTACGTTTTTGAAAAAATTGGTTTAAAATGTAATTTGATCATCTTGAAATTGGTTTCAAATATAAATCATAAGGTATTGTTCAGTTTCGGATTGAAAGCCATAATGATTTAGCAATTTTAAGTATGAAGCATTTGAAACCAAATGATTTGAAATTTTCAAAGTGAAAAACTAAAATTATTAACAGTTTTTTGACTTCAATTTTAAATTATTACATTATGAAAGATTTCCATTGGAAATTGTACAATTTTTGATGCTTAAATTCTTTGTTCAATTTCAAGCGTTCCTAATTCAGAATTGATTTTGAAAATTCAATCGAAATCAAGCGAAAAATTTGAATTCGAACAAAAAAAAAATTATTTTACAATTTAATAATTGTTCTAATTTTCATGTTTTCTCTTTAAAATTGTATGAATGAAATCATACGAATAAAAAATTCTTCAACTATTAAGGCCTATATTTCTAAACTATCCAATCTTTATAAATTATTAAATCTAAAGTCATTGGATAGTTTTTTCTTCTAAAACTATGAATAATAAAAATTCTCGCTCATAAAATTAACTCCTTCATTTCCCGATTTCCCCAGTTTCCTAATTCAGTATCTACCCTCTAGAATTTTGAAATTGTTTAATTTTCAACTGAAATTCTTTCAGTTCACAATTGTTCAATTTCAAAGCCTATTCATGATAAAACTCGCCAGCACTTGACAAAATCTGGAAATGGTATTAATCTATGAAATTAGTACTTTTTCAATTTAAAATTGTACAATTTTGAATCGGAGCCGGATTTAAGTCTGAGGCTGCCCTCAAATTTGCCGACCTTCTTCAATTTTCATTACTAATTTTTTCGATTGCAGAGTTGACAAGTAAAAAAAAAAGATCATACGAGTGAAAACAGATATGTTCTATAATAATAAAAAAATTATAAGCGCCTAAAAATTTCCCCTTTTTGAATTTGACATTAAAAAACTGTGCATTGACATCTTTAAGGTATGAGATATTGCAATACTACAGTATTTGAATCGAAAAATTTTAAACCTTAATCGTTTCAGATTCTGCAAAAAATTCAAAATTGTCAGATTTCAAATTGAAATTGTTCAGTCAGAACAATCAAAATCGAATAATTTCAGATTAAACTTTGAAAATGCGACGATATGAAATTAAGAGCGCTTGAAATTTAACTAAGGATTTAAGCATTAAAAATTGTGATATCCCAAGTGAAAGCCTTCATAGTTAAATAATTTTAAATTAAAGTCGCAAATAACTTAATAATTTCAGTTTTGACTCTTTTTAATTGTTTTCATTTGCAAATCGTACAATTTTGTGCCTTTTATTTTTATTATATATTTTCCAACGTATAAATTTAGAGCATTTCATAAACGATTTAAGTTTAATGTTACAATGGAAATTCTTCTAACATTACTTAAATAATGTAAAATTGAAGAAGCTAAAAATTTCATTATTTCACTTTGATGCCTCATAAGTTCGACAATTGTAAACTAGTGTTGTGTGAAATTGAAGAATTTTGAATTGATTCTTCCGAAAGTATTAAATTTGATTTTTAAACAATTGAAAATAGTAAACGTAGAAATTAAAACAATTTTCAGATTGGAATTATTTTGATCAGGCCAGAGGAAAACTACATAGTTTGAAAATTATGGAATGAACTCGAGAGCACTTGAAAAATTCTGGAAAGGGTATGAATTTTTGAAATTACTGCCTTTTCAATTTAAAATTGTGCAAAAAAAGATAATGCGAGTGAAAACAGACGTGTTTTGTAATAATAAAAAAATTCTAATCCGCCGTGCCGCCCCTAAAAATTTTCCGCCCTTTTTCAATTTTCATTACTAGTTTTTTTTTTCGATTGCAGAGTTGACAATTAAAAAAAGACAGTACAAGTGAAAACGGACTTGTTCTGTAATCTTAAGTACATACTTAATTTTTCTTTGTCATGGTATTTAAATTTAAATTTTAGAAATAAAAAGAGGTTGTCGCTCCTGTGCTCACTAATTGTGAATAACTGAATAATAGGTAAGATAAAGAATGTCTCTTTCACGTCCTAATTATTACTCATCATTATGTTTAGACGGCGGTTAGAGCCACGTGCTGTACGCTCAAAATTCTACGTGACCATTTTTCTCAATGATTTGCGATTGAAAGTGAAATGCATAGATTACTTCCTCTATTTCAATAAGAAGACGTTCTGTTAATCTTATCGCATGACAAACTAATTTAGATAATTAAATACACTGGAACCTCTATTTAAGCCTCCATTTAACTGTTTAAAAACCTTTATTTAACCTCTATGTAAGCCTCCCCTCCATTCACGCCTTCCGAGAATTTCAGCCGGCTCGCATTTGTCGGTGAGGGGTCCAAGGGGCCGAGAGAGAGGATTGCCGCCGGCCTTGCATTCGTTGATGAGGTCGTCCAAGGGGCCAAGGGAGAGGCGCATGAGCTCAGCGAAGTTACGCAGTTCCCCCCGACTGTTTACATCGTAGAAATTCTTGGAAGAGCCTCATGGTCATAGCAAGCTACACCCGAGACCCTCTCTAAATCGAGGTTCCAGTGTACTGCTTTTATTTTCTAGTTTTTAAAAGGGTTTCTCGACTTTATATTGAATAAATTGAAGTTTTTAAACCACTTTTCAGAACTTCTTCATTAAAGTTTATGGAAGTGCTTTAAAAAGAATCAAGAGTTTAGAATTATTGCCTTAATTTATTTTGACGCTAATGACTGCGGAGTGAGATCTGCGTCTTCCGACAATCAACAAGAAGGATAATTATCTTTTATGGGCGACAGTAAATGCTCCTGTCGCGCAAGTATGTGCAGGTTGATAAAAAAAAATATCTGAGCGGGTGTCTCGCTTGCGTGCGACTGACGAACCACGAACGTCTAATTATCTTAAAATAATTATATTCTGTTGGCACCGCTTCCGTCAGTGGATGAGCACTTCACTCTAAAGGTAACCCAAGAACCTTGAGAATTTTATGAAGATCTTGACTCTTCTTCACTTTGTCTTTACTCTAAATGAGAATGCGTTCTGAGCTGAGGGAGTCTGAGCCAATTTTGTGAGACACAAATGGCTCAGACTATCCTGGATTTCATCAGAGGAAGCATTATGAGCCAGGAGACTCTGAGCCACTTTCACAAGAAACGTTCTGAGCCTTGTGAAGCCTGAGCCACTTTTCTGTGCCAAAAATGGCTCAGTTCTTCTGGCTTCTGGAATAGTTCTGAGACATTTTTACCAGAGGAAGATTTATGAGTCAGAGGAGTCTGAGTCACTTTTATGAGCCAAATATGGCTCAGACTCCCCTGGCTTCTAGAATAGTTCTGAACCGA
>JAUMHM010000001.1:15874056-15898360 GCA_032362435.1 Melikaiella ostensackeni | reverse complement strand
ATTGTGGCTTTCTATTCAAAATTGAACAATTTTTAGCGATTTAAATTTGAAACCAATTTTGAGTATTTTAAATCTAAAATTATTCCATTTTTAAAACAGTCAGTTATAAGTTTTCAAATTGTGCAATTTCGAGCTTTTTAATTTTTAATTGTACAATTTATAACGTATAAATTTACAGTATTGTATAAACGTTTTAAAGTTGTTACAATTGAAAGCATTCTTACATTAGTCAAATAATTTTAAATTAAAGAAGCTAAAAATTTAATTATTTCAGCTTGATACCTTATAAGTTGTACAATTTTAAACTAGTGGCGTGTGAAAATGAAGATTTTTAAATTGATTCTTCCCAAAGTATACAATTTTATGTCAAAACAATTTTAAATAGAAATTGTAGGAATGAGAACAATTTTTAGATTTGCTTTTTGTGGCTTCAAATACAATTTTTCGAAATTGCGCAGCTTAAAAATTAAAGCGCTTTAATATATGTATTTGAATGATTATAAATTTACAACATTCAAAGTCGAGTAAATGGAGATTGAAATTTCGAAAAATTCAAAATTTAAAACCTTGTACAGTTTTTGATTGTATCATTGAAAACGGTGAGGTTTAAAATTTAAATTATTCAAAATTATACAATTTCCAATTAAAAACCTTGGTTAAATGATCAAATTGAAAGCGTTAAAAATTGGACAGTTTTTGTTTGAAAATTTATAAATCAGACAATTTGAAATTAAAAATCTCAATAATTGAACCACTTTCAGTGCTTCTTTTTAAATTTTTCGAACGCCTGGTCAAAAAAGGGTAATTTCGAAAAAAAAAACAGGTTTACTGTGTGAACTTAATGTCCTGGAACCATTAACGAGTGGATTGAGGAAGGCGATTCAGAAATGGATCTACCCGTTAATATACGTGATTTAATTGAGACTGGGGAAGATGTATTCAGGATGGTTTCTAAAATAATACAAATGGAAAAATATAATAATTTGTCGTTTTATTTTTGTTCCAGAAAAAATAGAAAAAAAAACATGTAGCATCCAAAATTGGCCCTCGTGTTTTATGGAAGCCCCCATAGTTCTGAATCAATTTTACCAGAGGAAGCGTCATGAGCCAGGGGAGTCTGAACCATATTTACAAGAAGCGTTCTGAGCCCGTTGAAGCCTGAACCACTTTTCTGAGCCAAATGTGGCTCAGTCTCTCGTGACTTCCAGTATAGTTCAGAGTCACTTTTACCAGAGGAAGCTTTATGAGTCAATGGAGTCTGAGCCATATTTACAAGAAGCGTTCCGAGCCCTTTGAAGCTTGAGCCTGTTTTTCTGTGCCAAATATGGCTCAGTCCCCCCTGGCTTCTGGAATAGTTCTGAGCCACTTTTACCAGAGGAAGCTTTATAAATAGACAGGAGAATAATGAATATGGTATATAATAACAAAATATTGGGGTGAACAAATAATACTCGAAATATGGAATAATATAGGGACCAGACGGAAGGACAAAGAGCAAAAAAGATTGGCAAGTTGTCCACTGACCACAGTGCAACACCCTCGCATAATGTTCTGGGAATTAAAGATTTGACCAGCCAGGGGACCACGAGGCCATTGAAATTCACGCAGACAATGAGCACAATGTTGGCACCAGCAAGGTCCCCTTATTTCAAAGCTGAAATGAGTGTTATCTCGGGGTTGTGGATGATGCAAGAGGGTAACCGGTGGTCGTCTCGTGATTCCCACAGGACCTCGACTCATAATGTTTCTCTCACAAAAAAGGCTAGAAGGGTCAGTGACACAAAAGTACTTGTATGAATATCTAATTGTAGGCTGAATTCGGACATCAGAATTAGAAAGGAGTGACTCTAAGTTCAAAATTATGATATATTAATTGAATGCGGATCCTTGAGAGGTATATGGGATTGAAAAATGAAAATCCTGATCACTCGTTCATCATTATAAACTGAAATTCTTCACCTTGAGTTTGCATTCCCTTGAACTCTGAAATTCTTGCAATAATTTTCAGGGTATCTACCTGACCCGGAAGCCAGGAAATGACCGGGAATTTTGTTCACCGAGAAAAAACCGGGAAGTGACCGGGAATTTGATTCAGTGACCGGGATTTTTCTCTCGAATGTACTAGTATGCAAATTAAAAGTGATTTCATATACTTTATTACTCTCATTCTGAGTTGAAACAGTGAATTTTTGAAAAGAATTATAATTCTGTCTTGGGACAGGGGATTTCAGTAAAAAATTATAATTTTGACTTTGAGACAGTAATTTTCTAAATGATTTATAATTATGAATTGGTTGAGGGAAAAAATAAAAGAAGTATAAAAAAAACACGTAATGAATTACAATTATCTGCACGTGAAACAGGGAATTACGGTAACGAAATATAATTTGGACAATTGGGACTGGGAATTCCCGTAAAGAATTATAATTTTGACTTTAGGGCAGGGAATTTTTTAAAAGAATTACAATTCTGAGACAGAACTGGGACTTTCCGTGAAGAATGATCATATTCATTTTAGGTTCACTTTAGAATAGTAAATTTCGCTAATAATTATAATTTAAGTTGAAACAGGTTATTTTTAACATGGAACAGTGAATTTTTGTAAAGAATTGTAATTCTGAGTTGAGACAAGAAAAAAGTAAAAAAAAATTGAAAAGAAAATCACGTAAAGAATTACAATTATCCGCACTTGGAATATGAAATTTCCGAAAAGAATTACAATTTTAAGTTGCGACATGGAATTTCAGTATAGAAATATAATGTTAAGTTTAGAACAGGGAATTCCCATGAAAAATTATGATTTTTACTTTGAGACAGGTAATTTTAGTAAACAATTATTATTTTGAGTTTGGAACATGGAATTACGGTAAAGAAATTTAATTTGGACAACTGGTACTGGAAATTTCCGTAAAGAATTATAATTTTGACTTTAGGACAGGAGATTTTCTAAAAGTATTACAATTCTGAGATAGAACTGAGAATTTCCTTGAAGAATGATCATTTTCATTATAGGTTCACTTTAGAACAGTAAATTTCGTTAATAATTATAATTTGATTTGAAACAGGTAATTTTTAACATAAAACAGTAAATTTTTCAAAAGAATTATAATTCTGAGTTGGGACTGGGGATTTCAGTAAAGAATTATAATTTTTACTTTGAGACAGTGAATTTTCTAAAAGATTTATAATTCTGAATTGGGCCAGGGAAAAAATAAAATAAAAATAAAAAAACAATCACGTAAATAATTAAAATTATCCGCTCTTGGAACATGAAATTAACGATAAGAATTATAATTCTAAGTTGCGACATGGAATTTCAGTGAAGAAATGTCATTAATATAATTTTAAGTTTAGGGCAAGGGAACTTCCGTGAAGAACTATGATTTTTACTTTGGGACAAGGAATTTTAGTAAAAAATTATTATTTTGAGTTTGGGACAGAGAATTACGGTAAAGAATTATTTTGACAATTGGGGCAGGGAATTGCCATAAAGAATTATAATTTTGACTTTGGGGCAGGGAAATTTCTAGAAGAATTACAATTCTGAGATAGAACTGGGAATTTCCTTAAAGAATTATAATTTGACTTGGAATAGGTAATTTTTAAAATGGAACGGGAATTTTGGAGAAGAATTTTAATTCTGAATTAGAAAAAGGGAATTTAAGAAAAAATTCCTGTTCCAAGTCAGAATTCGTGAGATTTTAAAAATTCCTTGTTCGGAATCAGGATTTGTTTGTATTTGAAAATTCTTTTTTTTTTGCAAATAAAAATTTGCCACAGTTTGAAACATTTACTTTAAAATTTTATAAAAAGGGAGTTAGGTACTATATTTCTGAATTATAATAGAAAATTTTGTAAATAAATATAATTCTGACGTGGAACAGAGAATTTTTTGAAATAAATGTTATGGTGACTTAGAACAAAAAATTTCCATAACGAATTATAATTTTCACTTTGCAACAAGTAATTTCCATAAAAAATTCTAATTTTCATTTCGAAACTAGGAATTTCCGTCAACAATTAGAATTTAGACTTTGAGATAGGAAATTTCCATATAGAATTATAATTTTCACTTTCGAACAGGGAATTTCCGTAAAGAATTATTATTTGACTTGGAACAGAGAATTTTTGAAATGGAACGAGAACTTTGGACATAGAACAAAAATGTTGGAAAATGCTTTTAATTCTCATTTAGAAAAAGGGAATCTAAAGAAAATCCCTGCTCAAATTCCGATTTATAATTCTTTTACAAAATTTTCTGTTCTAAATCAGAAATATTTTCAATCTTTTAAATTGACCAGGCGAAATCAAAAATTGACCGGGAGAAAACCGGACAATAACCGGGAATTAGAGATCATCCATCGAGTAAACATCCTGATTTTATTGAGGATTCAATTTTGACGCAAATTCGCAAAGGCCCTTTGCATGGATTTTACATGGGAATTGCTTCACCATCCACCATTTGCATTCAAAGAGCCAGCCCTCAGGAATTTGAAGGAAATCCCTGCTCAACTCCAGCATCCACCATTTGCATTCAAAGAGTCAGTCCCCAGGAATTTAAAGGAAATCCCTGCTCAAATTCAAAATTATAATTCTGTTACAAAATTCTCTGTTCTAAATCAGAAATCTTTCAAGTCTCTTAAACTGACCAGACAAAATTAACAATTGACCGGAAGAAAACAGGACAATAACCGGGAATTAAAAATCATCCATCGGGTAGACACCTTGATTTTATTGAGAATTCAATTTTGACGCAGACTCGCAAGTGCCCCTTTGCATGGATTTTACATGGGAATTGCTCCAGCATTCACCATTTGCATTCAAAGAGTCAGCCCCCAAGAATTCAAAGGAAATCCCTGCACAAATTCTAAATTATAATTCTATTACAAAATTCTCTGTTCCGAATCAGAAATCTTTTAAATTGCCAAAATTAACAATTGACCGGGAGAAAACAGGGCAGTAACCGAGAAATGAAAATCATCTGTCGGGTAGACACCCTGATTTTATTGAGGGTTCAATTTTGACGCAGATTCGTAAGTGCCCCTTTGCATGGATTTTACATGGAAATTGCTCCAGTATCCACCATTTGCATTCAAAGAGTCAGCCCCCGAACTCTGCGATTACGGCACCGAATACCCAATAAATTATTCCTCATGCGGCCGATTCTGCCAGTTGCAGATTGGAACTGGAATTATGGAAACAACTAATTAATGCCGGGGTCTAGATTCCATTTAACAATCATTGTGTCCAAGAGGGGAATATTTTCGAAGAGGGGAATTCGACCATAAATTTATTTAATCTAAAGCCGCTGGCTTGTAAATTGAACAACAACTATTACCTTTTGATTTACTTCTGATTTAATAATATTAAGAATAGTCAATAACAATCCTTAGCATGGAAAAATAATTTACTGAAAAGAAAAAATGCTACTGAATCTATACTTAGTTTTTTATAGGATCTTACAGGCATCACAGTTTTTCCTCTTTTTCCCTGTGTTTCCTTTTTTTTTTTTTACAAATTCCCCGTTTTTCCCTTATTCTCGAAAAGCTTCCATCTTTTCCACTTTTCTCTTTGAATGTACAGTATTTGAAAATACAATATTCAGGGTGGTCGAAGGTCAAAGAAAACCTGGAAATCAGGGAAACGTCAGGGAATTTTTTTGGTCAGGGAAAGTCGGGGAAAAGTTAGGCTAGATTTTGAAACAAAATTGCTCAAATTATTTCTTAGTCACTTTTTAAGATAAAGTGGCTAATTTTTTTTTTATGAAAAGATCTCTTCAGTAACGTTTCTTTTAATAAATTAACCCATGGGTTAGCCTCTAATGATCAAGATACTTGAAAATATTCCGAGAAATTTTTGATAGATTTCAATAATTTGAAGGTAATCCAACAGACTTTAAAGATTTTAGTGTATCTTTAAAACTCCCAAGAAATTATCAAGAGCTTTACAAAGTTTCAAGGGATTCCAAAAGATTTCAAAAATTTTTACATATTTTAGAGTATTTTGATAGATTCCAAGACACTTTTAGTAGATTTCAATAATTTGAAGGTGTTCCAAAGATTTGAAAAATTTTAGGGTATTTTTAAAACTTCCAGGGAATTTTCAAGATTTTTAAAAAGTTTCAGAGAATTTCAAAGAATTTATTTACCAAGATTTAGTGGTTTTGTGGGATTTTAAAGATTTTAAAATATTTCAAGGTGTTTCTAAAGAATTTAAGAATTTTAAAGATTTTAGGATATTTTAAGAGATTCCAAAGAATTTTCAATTGATTTCAATAATTTGAAGAGATTTTAAAGAGTTTTAAATTTTTTATGGTGTTTTTAAAAATTACAAGGAATTTTCAGGAGATTTAAAAAATTTCAAGGGATTTCAAAAGTTGTTGAAGGATTTGAAATATCTTAAGATATTTTAAATAGATTTCAATAATTTGAAGTGATTTGAAAGGATTTTAGGGTATTTTTATAAATTCCGAGGAATTTTTAATGAATTTTAGTAATTTAATGGGATTTCAAAAGATTTTTTTGGATTTGAAAAATCTTAGGGTATTTTTAATATATTTCAATAATCGGAAGTGATTCTAAAGGATTTCAGGGTATTTTTAAAAATTCCAAGGAATTTTCAACGGATTTCAGTAATTTAATGGGATTTCAACAGATTTTTATGGATTTGAAAAATTTTAGGGTACTTTTAATAGATTTCCATAATTTGAAGTGATTGCAAAAGATTAAGATATTTTAGGGTGTTTAAAAAATTTCTAAGGAATTTTAAAGAGATTTAAAAAAGGCCAAGGGGTTTATAAAAATTTGCATGCGGTTGTAAAGAACTTCTTAGAATTTCGGAGGATACAGAACGATTTTACATGACCTATAAGGTTTCAAGGTATTTTAAAAGATTCCAAGAGGTTTTTTAAGATTTCCGAGAATTTCAATGATTTTAGGGGATTTCAAAACCTCTGAAGATATTTTAATAAATTTTCCAGGATTTCATAAAATAGCATCAGATTTCATAGAATTTCATGGGATCTTGTAATATTTTAATGGATTTCCAAGAATTTATTCATAAGAAGTGATGGATTTCGTAGGGTTTGAAAAATTTGAAGAGATTCTTAAAATTTTTTTTAGCAATTTAATTGAATTCATTTGGAATTCCCCCTGAATCCTTATCAAGTTATCTTGAATTCTTTTAAATTCACTCAATTCTACTCAATTCAATGAATTTTTAATATATTTTTTCAAGTTTTTGTTTAATTTATCCTGAAGTCGTTCAAATTCACTTTGAATTCTTAGGCATTTCATCGAATTCTTTTGAATTCCCTTAAATTTTTCTAATGTAATACAAACTTACTGAATTCAATCAATTTTCTTATATTTTTGATTTGTTTCCAATTCTCTTGATTTTTTTTTGAATTCACCTTGCATCTTTTGTGGATTTCATAAAATTTGTCTCATTTCTCTCAAATTCACTCCAATTTCACTGAAATCAATGGAATTAAAAAAAAACCCAATTCATTTGAATTCTTTTAAATTTAACTTGAATTGTTTCGTAGTGTTGTGAAGTTATCCTAAATTCGTTAACATTCACCTAAAATTATTATGAATTTCACCGAATACTTCATTCTATATTAAAAATTTTGAGTACAAAATTAACAATTCCATGACGTCACCAGACAAAGTTTATTTTTTGCCGGACATTCTTATGTCCCCGAGAATGGATTTCCAACGACCTAAGTATATCCAATTTTCAAAAATAAATTATTTAATGGCAAAAATAATTTAACATTATTTAAAAATGTAACACTCCTTATAAAAAGATAATTTCTTCTTTTCCACGCATAAAAATGAATTTGTAATCTTTCCCCTCTTTTTCCTCTTTCTTCGTGAACAAATTACTCTGTTTCCTCTTTTTTGAGTTCCTTTTGCGCTGTGATCCCTGATCTTATGACACGTTCAACGAAAGTAATTTCAATCGTGCGATACAAGCATCGTCCCTGCGGACAGAATCATGAATGAATGAGGGCACCTGCTTTCGCATTCAAACTGCACAACAAGCACCTTGTGCTCACAAGCATACAAGTATGTCGTTTGCTCTATTTCAGATTTCAATGTCATCCATTATTCGGAACGATAATAATTTAAAATTCTTAATACATCACAGCGGGGCTAGTAGAATATTTTGTAACAAGTAAAATGGCAAAGCTGATATGCTTTAAAAAAAAAAACATTATACTGCATTTGAATAACCATTAACCATCGATTAGTGCTTTATGCAGGCTTAAATTATCTCCTGTCTCTCTAAGGAGGAAATATTTGAGGTTCTAGAACTCGTTCCCTTTTGTGCGAGTCACGTCAAGTCATGAGTTTCCTAATAGCTCTATATATTTTAAGTCGAGTTCCTTTAACAAGGTTATAATTTCCTCAAACGAATTATGTATTTTTCATTTTAAAATCATAGTCTTATTAGCCGTTCACTGTTAGTAGGTTAACGAAGTTACCGCCTGTTACAGCTAGCCCAAGGCCATAAATGGTCACCCCTGCCTCCACCAACTGTTTCAACTCATTCAAGGCGCCAGAGGTTCACCCTTGCCCCCGACCACCTGTTCCAACTCACCCAAGGCCCCAGGGAGTCACTTTTGCCACGGCCACCTGATCCAGCTCACCCAAGGCCCCAAAGACTCACCCCTGTCCCCACCCCTGTTTCATTTTACCCAAGACTCAGGAGGGTCACCCCTGTCCCGTCCCCTGTTCCAACACACCCAAAAACCTAGAGGGTCATCCTTGCCCCGACCCCATGTTCCAGCTCACCCAAAGCCTCAGAGGCTCACCCCTGTCCCCACTCCCACATAATGCTCCAAAGAGTCACTCTCTGCCACCCACCACCTGTTCCAACTCACCAAAGACCACAGAGGATTACCCTTGCCGTAGACCTACTGTTTCAACTCACCCATAGGCTTACCGCTGCCTCCCAACCCCAATTTCAGCTCCCCCAAGGCCTCCAAGGTAAATTACCGTTGCAAACGTGGCGATCAAGTGCCGTAAATTAATTATTCTCTTCTCTCCTCCATTCTTCCTTTCATTTGTTCTGCCTTCAAGCGTAAGGCTCCGTGAGAACTCGCCTTGAATCATCCATCGTCTCTTCAAACAACGCCCACGAATCTAGTGAATGCGCTTATGTGTACTGACACTTGCTCGAATAGTGGCAACTTTGTATTGTATCCATTACATTGCAATTCTCGCTCACACGGAGAAAACTGGTATGGTCACAGTAACTAAAATTATCAAGTTGCATACCATATGGATGCATTGTCCAGTTTTGTTATTCAGATACCGTTTATCTACGTTGTTACTTCCAAATGACATAGTTTCCACAACCACACGCTTTTAACTGTAGTCTTTTAGCTATCACTATCACGCTATTTGTAGCTCATCCTCTTTTGATTGGTGCCGCTTTTTTCGCGCGTAGTTCAACATTCTCATGATATGAATGTCACAACCACACGGTTTTAGCTACAGGCTTGCGGCTCCTACAATCACAGTGTGTGTAGATCATCCTGTTTCGATTGGTACCGCTTTTTATCTGGTGGCTTCTACTACCACCGTGTTTGTGGCTCATCCCCTTTTGATTGGTGCGCACATTTGTGCAGATTCACGTGCGCGAATGCACATCAGGTTGCGTCACCCACCAGGCCCGACGTCATCTTACATATCTGACCGCCTGCCAAATTGTTTCTTGTGTGCAATATAAGTGAAAAGTGAGTGCAAGTGCTAAAGTGCTGACATATTTGGATATTAACCATAGATGGACAATGGCGAGTCAAGGAGAAATGTGTGAAAAATTTATTGGAATGCAAAATTTTCCGAATGGATTTGTGGATGACTGACAATTTCATATTTGCGCGCGTATATGAATTACCTTGGACATCAGGATTTGCAGTGTGTGATATTGACAGATCTTGTCACCCAATTTCTTTTTATTCTTGTATGCTTCCATTATTTAAATAAAATCTTATGACTAATTTATGCAGATGATTTTTTTCTTTAATCAGCAATGCTGGTTGTGACAGATACATCCTGTTGATGAGAACGTTTATTGCTTGGTTGTGGCAACGACATCCTATTAAAAATTACTTTTAAGGTGTAGTTGAAACAACCACACATTATTAGATAGAACTTCCACTGTGTCGTTGTGATAACCACAGTTTATGGATGCGTCAACCATACAATTGATACCTTATAAACAGCTAGGTATGTACTTGTAAGAACCACAGTTGTAGTTGTACCATATTTTACTATTTTTTGTGGTTGTTACAACCATATTTATGGATCTCACTTCCATATATTTTTCTCCGTGCAGAGCTCGTTAAAATATGTGATACGTGTCAAAATTTCATATCAATCTGACGTTCAGTTCACAAGTTACTGTGGTTTTAGCGACGCTACTTTTGTAATTTTCAAAACAGTGGAAAAATTTGAATTTTGTGTGTTGATAAAGCATTGCTTTTTGATGCGAAAAAATACCGTTCAAGCAAAGCAATGGCTTGACAAGTGTTATTCAAACTCTGCTCCATCGAAACAAATGGTAGAGAAGTGGTTTGCTGACTTTAAATGCGGCCATACGAACATCGATGATGCTGAACCCTCTGGTCGCCCAAATTCGGCAGTTGTTCCAGAAAACATAAAAAAGTCCACAAAATGATTTTGGCCGATTGGGAATTGAAGCTGCGTGAGATAGCTGACACCTTAAAGATAACAGAAGGCAGTGTATTTACCATTTTACATGAACATTTGGCCTTGAGAAAGCTCTGTTCGAAGTGGGTACCGCGTTTGCTCTTTCACCAAGGCAGTGCACCGTGTCACAAGTCGATCGCAACAATGGCAAAATTGCACGAATTGTACTTTGAATTGCTTCCCCATCCACCGTATTCTCTAGATCTAGCTCCCAGCGACTACCACCTGTTTCCAGGCCTAAAAAGAATGCTCCAGTGAAATACATTTGGCTCCAATACAGAAGTGTGCCGAAACTGAAGCCTATTTTGAAGCCAAAGATAAATCGTTCTACAAAGAAGGCATCGCAATGTTAGAGAAGCCTTGGAATGAATATGTCTCACTCTCGAAGGAGACTATGTTGATGAATACAGTCGAATTTTGCCTAAAAGTTGTTGTTCTATTAGTCATCCTACGAACTTATTGAGTGATGTGTTATTACCATTTTGTTTGACCTGGCTGGCCTTCTTCTTTGTAAGAGCAGAGGTTGATTTTCAGACATGGAGCGAATGGAAAAAAAGGTATCGGACTATTCATGTATCCAAGAGGGTCGAGAGATCAGAGAGGTGGAGCAGAATTAACTCAGAAGAGGGCAGAAACCAGGAGAAACGAGAAGGATCGAGTTGGTGGAAAAGTGGGCACTAGCTCGTAACTCCCGGCCTGATTTTATTACGGGTTCCTCGACGAGGCTCTTGTGGAATTAGCGTGCCTGCACGAGCCAACTACACGACGATATATTAAGGGTAATCGCATTCATAAATGCAACAGTTGCGCTACAACGATCCGCCGCGTGTAATGCCGCTCGCAAATCAGATCGGCCCTTGGGCTCAAGATCATAAAGTACACCCACGTGAAGAGCAGCCGAGGATCCTCGATGACAGGCTGAGCACCTGGTCCTGGTCCTGGTCCTACAACAACTTTCAAGGTGGAGCGCTTGATCTTTGGATCCAGTGGTTTCAGGGGTACCAATGTGGTTCCTCTTGCCAAGAGCTTCGGGCCATTGCGACAAGGGCACGAATCCTCTCGATCTCGCTTTCAATTTATCAAGCAAACCTTCGAGGTCGGATCGATTTTTCGATCTTGCTCTTAATTCTCTTGATTCTCTCGATTACTGAGGTTGCAATATCCCTTTCACCGATGTTGAGAGGCTTTTTTGGCTAATTAAGGTTGTAATTGACCGCTGCTATTAGCGCTATTATTGGCCACTTCTAGGGGTTCTTATTGTCCGTTGTTAAGGATTATCATTGACTTTTGCTAGGAGTACTTCCAGCTTCCTTTGTTTCCTATGTTAAGGTTTTTGCAGACCTTCGGAAATGACTTGTTCAGAATTGACTGTTTCATATTGATGCGAATTTTTCTAGCTTCTGCATAGTTGTACAATTATGGTCATTATGGAGTAGAATGTTGAATACTTGTTTTTGTGGATAGTTTCTTTTCTGAAGGCTTCAAAATTTCGAGCTTCCTAAAATCGATAGGGATTTTTTTAGAAAATTCTGAAGTTTGCGGCTTATGAATATCTGAAGTTTTCCTATGCTTGCCTCAAATTCACTATAGCCCCTTTGAAATTGACTTTATGACATCGGCAAAAAATTTTCTAGCTTCAGCATAGTTATTTTCCAGGCGTATTCTAAATTTCCAGGTTCTTAAGAACAACGAGGGATTTTTTAGAAAATTAAATTTGACCTTTATGAAAATTTTTTATTTCCCTATGTGTGTCTCAAATTTTTTTGGTTCCTGCATATTTACTTTCCTGGCGGCTTCAAAATTTCCAGTTTGTCAGGAACAACGGGGAATTTTTTAGAAAATTTTAAAGTTTGGCATTTATGGAAATTACGAATTTTCCAATGTGTGCCTCAAATTGTTTTGGCTCCTGCATAGTTACTTTTCTGACGGCTTCAAAATTTCCAGCCTTCTAAGTACAATAGGGAATTTTTCAGAAAATTTGAAAGTTTGGGGTTCATGAAAATTTGAAATTTTCCTATGTTTGCTTGAAATTCACTACAGCCCCTTCGAAATTGACTTTATCCCATCGATAAAAATTTTTCTAGCTTCTGCATAGTAACTTTCCTAGCGGCTTCAAAATTCTCAGTTTCTCAGGAACAACGGGGAATTTTTTCAACAATTTTTAAGTTTGGCATTTATGAAAATTATAAATTTTGCAATTTGTGCTTTAAATTTGTTTGGCTCCTGCATACTTACTTTTCTGGTGGTTTCAAAATTTCCAGCCTTCTAGGTACAACCGACAATTTTTTAGAAAATTTTATTGTTTGGGTTTGGGTAAAAATTTGCAATTTTGCGACTTTTTTCTCAAATTTCCAATTTTTTGTTCTTTTCAGTCAGTTTTTACACCTTGTATATCCCCTAAACTCCGCGATCCTCGATATAAATGATTTAAATTTAGAATTTTACAAATTAGAATAATTATTAGCTTGGAAAATTGAAAATTGTTTTTTTAAAAATTTAAATAGTTAAAATTTTTGGAATTTAAATTTTTTTAGACATTCCAGCAGATTAGGATTGAAAATTTAAAAATTATATCAAAACGATAAAAATAAAGTGATTTCAGAATAAATTTCGAAAATTGAACTATTTTAAATTAAAAGCACTTGAGATTGACGAATAATGTATTATTTTAGTTTCACACTTTATAAATCAGACAATTTAAAAATAGCAGCTTCTGAAATGTAATAATTTCAAGTAGAATCCTTTAAAATGATAAAATTTGGTTTCAAACAAGAAGGAACAATTTTCAACATCAAGTGTTCAAATTGAAATAATTTTTAGACTGGAAAATTCAAAAAATAAATTTCAAATTTAAATCGTTCTAAATTGTGAAATTTTAAAATTAAAGCCTTCCCAAAAGATTAGGGTTATTCGAGAAATTATTTCAAAAGCGATCAAAATCAAATAATTTTAGATTGAAATTTTGAAAATGGAACTATTTCAAATTAGAAGCGCTTGAAAATAATAAAATTTAAAATTAAAAGTTTTAAATTTTACAATTTCCAACTGAAATCTCTTCTAGTTAAATATTTGTAATTTTAAATTGAAGCAACATTAAATATAGTAATTATGGTTTGCCACTTGAAAAATTGAATATTTATTTTAAACTTATATTATTAGAAATAAAATAATTTTATATAGAATCCTTTAAAATTATTCAATTTGATTTAAAATTGGGAGGAACTATTTCAAATAGATAGAAAGCGTTCAATTTGGAATAATTTTCAGATCCGAAAATTCATAATTATTTTTATTTCGAATTTAAATCGTTCATAATTTAATATTTTTAATTTTAAATTGAAGTCACAAAAAATTGAGTAATTTCAGTTTGACTTATTTATAAATTTGACAATTTTAATTTTTGAATTAAATTCAATAACATTTTAATAACATTAATTTTTTTAAAAACATTTAATAACATTTTAATAACAAGTAGCGTCAGAAATTGTTCAATTTTAAGTGGAATCCTTTAAAATTATGAAATTTGATTTCCATTTGGAAGGAACAATTTTAAATAGATAGAAGGAATTCAATTCGGAATAATTTTTCGACCTAGTAAAATATTTGTAATTTAAGTTGAAGCCGTAAAAAATTTAGTAATTTTAGTTCGACACTTCATAAATTGGACAATTTGAAACTAATACCTTATCCTTCAAAGTAATAAAATTTGATTTCAGTTTGGGAGGAGCAATTTTAAAATTAAAGCGTTCAAATTGGAATAACTTTTAGATTGGAAAATTCAACATTTTTTTCGAATCTAAATCGTTCTAAATTGTAAGATTTTAAAATTGAAGCCTTCCCAGCAGATTAGGGTTAAAATTTCGAAAATTATTGCAAAACGATTATTTTAAACTAGTAGTGTTAGAAATTTCAAAATTTCAAGCAGAATCTTTTAAAATTATAAAATTTGGTTTTAGATTGGAATAAACAATTTCAAATAGATAAAAAGCGTTCAAATTGGAATAATTTTTAGATCGAAAAATTCAAAATTTTTTCTAATTTAAATTGTTCAAAAATGTGTAATTTTAAAGTAAAATTTTTTTATCAGACTAGGATTGAAATTTCATAAACTATTTCAAAATAATAAAAATTAAATAATTTTAGATCAAAATTTTGAAAATTCAACTATTTTAAATTAAAAGCGCTTGAATTTGACGAAATTTGTTTTGCAACGATTTAAATTGTACAATTTCCAACTGAAATCCTTCATAGTCAAATATTCGTAATTTTAAATTGAATCTGAAAAAAATGTAGTAATTTCATTTTGGCACTTTATAAATTGAGCAATTTAAAACTAATAGTGTTAGAAATAACACTATTAGTTTTTTTCGAATTTAAATTTCATTATGAAAATTTGACTATTTTAAATTGCAAGCGTTTGAAATTTACGAAATTGGAATTTAAACGTTGTATATTGTACAATTTTATTATTATTTGTTCGAGAGTGAAGATATTAAAAGCTGATAAAATAAACTCCATCTAGTACGACGGCCTCCATCCGAATATAACCGAGCTATGCGCTGCTTAACTTGGGTGATCGAACGAGAAGCCTAAAACAATCCTATGTGTCCAATCGGACACTTTCAATTTCCAACTGAAAAATTTATGAATTCGACAATTTTAAATTTAATCCTTTAAAATAATTAAATATGATTTCAAATTGGAAGGAACAATTTTAAATAGTTAGAAAGCGTTCAAGTTGGAATAATTTGTACATGGAAAAATTCCAAATTGTTTGGTTGAAATTTAAATCATTCGAAATTCTGTAATTTAAAAAATTAAGATTTTTCATACCTGAACGATTAGAAATTCACGAAATTCAGAATCAAACAGATTAAGATTGAAATTTTGAAAATTAGACAATTACAAATCAAAATTAAAATACGTTTGAAAATACTTTTGAAAATTAAATAATTTTATGCAGAAAATTTGTAAAGACAATTTCAAATTTTAATCGCTTAACATTATACAATTTAAAAATGGAAAGTTTCAATTTTTGAATCGACTCTTGAACAACTTTTAGTGTTTCTTTTTTAATCTTGTTAATTTTGATTGACCTAAATCTGAAATTGTTAAATTTTTAATAAACTCGATTGGAAAATGTTCAATGTGAAATTTTTCTCTTTGAAGGCCTCGAAATACAAATTGTTTCTAATGGTTTCTACTTTGGAAATCTACAATGTACAATGTATATTCAAATGTCCTTCATTTTTAGATTCTCTAATTCTTAAAGCTTGGAGTTTTTATTTATTTTAAGTTTGAAGGCTACTAGTATTAATATTTAAGATCTTATAATTTTGAGTGAATCATCCCGAAAAACTATCTCGTTTTTGAGGTCTTGACATTAAAATGATTCAACTTTTGAAACTTTTAATTGAAAATTCTACATTATTGAATATAATATGTGAAAAAATTAAAAAATGTGATATAAAAAAAATTCAAAAGATTTTTAATGCATCTTTCCTTATCGAGTCCCTTCAGCCTGAAATCTTGTTTCATCACAGTTAGAGTTAGGACAGGACATTGTTTAGATAGTGTTATCTGGATGGACAATGGGAACATACAACGTGTTCCGTATCGGTTGCCGTGCAAGCGATCGAGCAACAGATGCTCATTACCTTCTGCAAACCTACAAGAATGCCTCTTTGTTATGCGCATTCGTCTCACTGATTGATGTACTCAGAGGCTAAAATTAAATAAGAAAAATCAATGAAACCAAACAAAATTGACAATTTTTCGAAAGGTTATAAATTGTCCAAATTATGGAGTAATTTTTCAATTAAATTAAATTTTTTGTGAAAAAAGGAACGCCTTTCAACTCCGCTGGTGCTCGAGCCCGGGACCTTTCTAAAGGACCTGGGCTCAAATCTCAGCGGAGTTGTAAGGCGTTCTTTTTCCACAGAAAATTGTATTCAATGTCTTATTTCAAAATTTACATCTTGCTTTAATGACGTAAACATATTTCTAAAAATCGATTAGTCAAATGGGTTGGTACGATATATTTCTGGTTTGCGGATGTTAAAATTGAATCTTCTGTTAGTAATTGGTAAGAAGTAGATTTTTCAAAAACAAAAAATTTCAATCCTTTTACACAACTCGCGCTAACTTAGACAATTATCAGAATTTTTTCGATTTTATTAATACTGAATTACGTGTTTAAGTTTTCAGAAACTATTTCAAGAAGAAAAACGTTAATATTTTAATACACAAAAAAGTTGTTAATTTTTTGTTGAAACTTTGCAAAAATCATGAATTTCAACCTTCAAGCGCTTCGCTTATCGATCGAATTTCAAGCAACGGAAAACTTCTAGTGAGAAAGTTGTTGATTGAAGTTCAGAGAAGTTTTCTAGAAAGTTTTAGCTCAATCGGATGGATGGTTAAAAAATTATAAATGTTTTAAATTGCAAGTGGCAATCTCGACGCTGCCCTATGCACGTTCCTCCTCGGCTACGAACGTGTTGCAGCGGACGATATAAAGGTCATGTCGGATACCAAAATAATACTTAAGATATTATAATTAAAATAATTTATTAGACATATTGAACAATGAATTAAAATACTACTACTAACTTTATTAAAAACTACTTTCAATCATTTTCGTCAATCTCCCCAATTTCTACAGCTCCTGGACTCTGAGCTGTTACTTTTAAAAATACTTTTCGAAAAATTCTTTTCCTTCAGCGCTTAAATAATTATACAGATTTTTTACATCCTTCACTTTGGTCGCTTCAATCTAATTCGATATGGAGCGCTTTTCGAAGGTTTTTCTAGTTCATGCGTAGGCTTAAAAAAAAGAGGTTGGATTTTGGAATTCGTAATCGTGTAATCGTCACAAGCATCCACTTTTCCATGGGGAAAAAAATTTAAAACGAACGCTTTAATGATTTGGAAGTTTTCGGCTTTCGCATTTTGGCTTTTAAACGTTTTTAAAATCCTGAAAAAGATCTTCACATTTCTCGACCATTGTGAATGAAGAAGAACGAGCATTGCGAATAATTTCCACATATTCAGCTTCCGTATCAACTCATTCTAATCTTTTTAATTTTTGCAAATATGTGCCAAAATTCTTATCGCACTGGCAATAAGAATGTCCTCGATCTAGAAACACATATTTTATTTCACTTTGCAAATAAATTGACAATCAAACCAAAAAATAAAACACTGTATAATTTTTATTTTGTTTTTATGTTGTTGTGTTTCATTCATTTATTTTTTGTTCATATGTACTTTTTCTTGTTGAAGACTTGAAAATTTTTGGTAACATTTTTCTTCACAGCAGGATTCAATAAGTTTGAAAGATCTATCAGGGATTATAATATGTTTAACATCGCCTTTCTTACTTTTCGACTATGTAATGTATTCTTTCCCCTTAAATAATAGCAAATAACGCTATCAACTTCTGCATAAAAAATAATTACTTAAGGCTATCTATAAATAATTCAATAAAAGAATTATTTAAGAAATCAAGAGTGAAAAATAGTCCTAAAATATTACATTTATGATAAAAGTTTATTTAAAATTTTCGTTAACGGTTTCCAATCGTACCTGGTTTCTGGAACATTTTTTCTCATTTTAAATCCATAACTCTTCATGTCTATTTCTTTTTCTACCACGATTTATTTTGAGATTCTTTTTTCAATCAATAGGGTATTAACTAAAGTAAACCTATCTCAAAAATAATACTTTCGCAGCTATTCTAAAATTTATTCCATTCGCTGGCTCTTTGCTTTATTTATAGTATATTTTAAAAGAGAACTACATACGGTTGCTATTATTTGTTTTGGTATCCGACTTGACCTTCATATCGTCCGCTGCAACGCGTTTGTAGCCGAGGAGGCACGTGCGTAGGGCAGCGTCAAGATTGCCGCTTGTGATTTGAAACATTCATAATTTTTTAAGAATTAATCCGATTGAGTCAAAACTTTCCAGAAAACTTCTTCGAACCTTGACCGACAATTTTCTCACTGGAATAAAATCGAAAAGTTCTGAAAATTAGCTAAGTTAGCGCGAGTTGAAATCAGTGCTGGCCTTAGCCTATGTGGCGCCCTCGGGCAAAATCTTTCATGGCGCCCCTTTCAAAATTAAAAATGCCAATATTGTTTAGATTTTCAAGATTTTTATTGGAAACGAAACAAAACAAATTAGATGAGTCCTTGGAAAAATCATGTTATTTCAGAAAACATAGGTTCAGAATACATACGAATTAGTACAAAGAAAACAAAGCAGATTAAGATTGTAAGCTAAGTTTAGTTAATGTCCGAAGTTAACATTTCGGGCTTTTTTATCAGCGAAATCTTTAATTAAAGCAGAAAAGTCTAGAGTTGCGGCGATATCGTTTTCAATTGATAAAGTTCCTAAACTGGAAAGTCGGTCTTGTGACATTGTAGATCTTGAATAAGTTTTAATTCTCCACTTGCTACAATTACAGGAATTGTTAATAAAATTCGCAAAGCAATCCATATATTTAGATATAAGTTTTGTAAACTTTGCCGTTTTACAAAGTTCAATACCTTGAGCGGAGAATTTTTACCTTCAATCTAACCAGAAAGAAAAGCTTTAATACTTATTAGTTCATCGCAAAGCAGAGTACCGTCAATCTCAGATTTCGAATTAACCATGAGTTTGATTCGAAGATTGGCACAGGATTAGCAAGTTCTTTTCTTTCTGGTAGGTTATCTACATTGTACAAAAAACCCCATGTTCCTGAACAGTCGTTTAGCTGCTTAAAACGATTTCTTCATCTTAGGCAATTTCGTCAAACTGACACTTCATACGTCTGATTCTTCTTATTGGTTTAAATACCGGCTCAATTTGTGGTTTCTCTGCTAGATCTTTTGCTTTAATAATGACTTGCTTAAAACCATTTTTTCGATAGTCTTCTAAAAATGCACAACATTTATAACATTTCTACGCATTCGGCGATGTCCATATCTTTTGCGTGAAGCGCTTTACTAACAACATTGATTTGAAAAGGAACATCGTACCCAACACTTAAAGAGATAAGAAAGTTGAAGTCTTTCAGTTGTTCTGCTAGGGTGATTGCCTTATGCACTATATCAGGATCACAGCCTTCAGTTTCAGACAAAGTAATTGAAGCATCATGAACACCAGAAATTTGATAACGAACTGGTTTGACACTACTAGTTTTCGCTTCCCAACGTATGTTACTTAGTTTCTTTAAAGTAAAGATTTCTACGTGATCAGTTAGAATTGTCCATCGATTGACCGAAGCTGAGAATAGTGTGAACAGTCTTTGAAGAATACCGGACAAAGTAACTGATTTTACAGATGACTCTGCAGTCACATAAAACAATATTCAAATTGTGACTTCCACAAGGCACATATAAAGCTAATGGATTTATATCTAAAATACTTTTTTGCATACCAATATTTTTTCCCATCATGTTCGATCCATTATCGTACCCCTGACCTCTGCAATTACTGAGGTCGAGTCCGTATTTAGTCCAAATATCAATCAAAACTTTAGTAAGACCTAAGCCACTAGCATCATCAACGGTGAAGAATCCTAAAAAGTTTTCTTTAATTTGCACTGTATCATCTGATAAGTCAACAAATCGATTTGTAAGAGAGAGTTGTTTTTTCCGAGAAATGTCTAGAGTGCAGTTAGCTATGCTTGCGTAATATATGGCTACCTTGGCTCTACTTATAATTTCAGCATTAGTTTTTCAGCTATTAAATCTATTAATTCATTTTGAATCGTTTTTCCGCAATAATGATCTGAAATATCACGATTCATAGCACGCTTTACGTGGTTCTGCATCACGGGATCATACTTTGCAAGAAATCGCACAAGTCCTAAGAACTTGACATTATTAGGTGTATACAAAGTGTTCGAGGTTCTCCTAAAAGCCATATTATTCGCCGACAGGTACAGAGTAATATTCAATAATCGATGGAGAACATTTTTCCAATGTAAACTTTCTTTTTCAATAATTTTTTATTCCTGATTATCTATGGTTTGTCCTGTTTTTAGTTTAATTTCAGTTTCCATCCACTGCTGATAACATTTCACATGAAAGGTAGCATTCTCATGAATTCCTAATGTTTCGGATAAATATTCCCATTTATTGAATCCATCGCAGACTAATTTGGAGTTCGATTTATTTTCAAAAAGTCGACAACAAAAACAGAATATGGAATCTCTAGACACGGAGTAAACAAGCCATCGGCGGCAAAAAATTTCATCATTTGAAAGTTTTCTATTGTTATAAGAGTTTGAGAAATGTCGACGTTTCTCATCCTTAAGGTAACTTTCAATTTTAATTTGTATCGGACCAATTTTAATTAAATGATCTACAGAAGTGCTATTTCGAAGAACTAGCCAGGTACCACAATCATATAAATTCAGTGTTTCTCGTGTCTTATTTTCAAAATTTTCATCGTTAATCTCTTGAACATTCAAATAAACTGGACGGACACTGCGAAAAATAAAGAAATAGATGGACGGACAAACATATAGAAAAGCCATCGTTACTGAAAATTACAAGTTAATACGTTTCGCTATTTCAGTATTTCACATAAGCGTATAAGCGGTATTGGTCAAATGATAGAGACTATGGCAAAGGTAATAACAATTAAAAATATGTTTTTTTTCAAGTTTTTACATGAGACATAATGGTAGGAATTGGATGACAGGTTTCTAGGTTAGACTAAAGGATTCTTTAACCTCTGCGCTCAGCGCTATTAATTTGTTGTCAAATTTTTAATTATTCTTTCATCTCTTTATAACTGAAAATGAATAATCATCAACTATAATAAATTTCAATATGCACCTGCAGATAACCACTGTGAACAAAAATTATCCCTCGAATTTTCGATTTGGCGTAATACGTAAACATGTATTTCAGATTAATCAGCTGACGCACTGACTCATTGAATGTAGCCAAAGATCTTTGCTGTAGCGCTGTAGCTGTTGGTAGCTATAGCTATTAGCCTACTAGGCATTTTAGTGTGACGTCACACCCTATTGGTGAAATCAATTCCTAACAGAGAAATATTGTTTGTGGTCCAGCAAGCCTAGATGCGGCATCTCACTAGCGAACCTATAATAGGTTCCAAGAACCAAAATAATGTGATTGGTTGAAAAGAGCTAGAGATATCTCTATCTCTTTTTAACCAATGGCATTCTTTTAATTCTTGGAACTTAAAGGTTCGCTAGTGTGGTTCCGCATCTAGACCTAGAATATTTTTGGCCCAGCGAAAACTGCTTGCATATACAATTTCACATAAATATTTTCTTAGGGAATGAGTGGTGAAAAAATTAGTGTTGATTTTTTCTCAAATTTAAAAGTTATCTTTACAACTTTATATCACTGTTTCGTGGATCTATGACTTAAACTATTCATGATCAACGCGCACTTCTTTTCAAACCGCTAAAACATTTTAATTCTTCTTCTTTATTCATAATGTGTCCCCTAAGGGTTTACATGACTTCCATTTCTTACAATACTTCCGCATACATATTTTATACTAGCTTATCCTTACTATTTACAGTTATTTACAACTATTTGCATAAACTGTTATATCTAGATCCTCATTTCTATTTTATTTTCGACAGCGCAATTGGGGACATGTCAGCGAACGAGTCAGCTAGCTATCGGAAGAGAGAGTGCAAGCGAGAGAGAGAGAGCAAGAACGCAACTGCATCTTAATCTACTTATGCTATTACATAACATTTACCTACAAATTTTTATGCTTCTAATCTGAGCGACTTCCGTTTTCTTTTTCTTTTTTTGTACCTCCATTCACTCCTCTAGCTCCCTCTAACTCCTTTATCCACTCTTCCCCCAATCCATTCTCCCCTAGAATCTTTACCACATTCTCCTGCCAGCTCCCTTCATCTTCCATTCCTCTCCTATATCCTTCACATACATGCTCCCATGTTTCCTCTTCCCATTCACATATTATGCACTTTCTGTTCTCTTTCTTTTCACAATACATTCCTTCCGTTACTAACGTCCACCATATACCTTTCTTGTAAACTCTCAATCTCTTTTCTTTCTTTCTATCCCTATATCTCTGCTCCATAACCTAATACCGGTCTCACCAACCAGAAACTACCTCCTGCTTGCTCTCCTACCTTCACTCTGCTTTTTGTCTCTCTAAAAATTTCCGATACTCGCTTTGTTAAGCTCTCTCTTATTCCCGTTTTCACCATAACTTTTTCTATCTCTCCTCGGTCTAATGAGTCAAACGCAGCTTTTAAGTCCACGAACACTGCTATCATTGCCCCTTTCTCTCTTTTAATCCTCTTATTTACTAGATAGTTTGGCACATATATATTGTCCATCATCCCCATTCCTTTTCTAAACCCTGTCTGATTCAGTGGCTCTATCTTTTTTTCCTCAACTTCTTTCTTTAACCTCTCCGATAAAACATTCACATATACTTTATACAATGTTGGCATTAGTGTCACTCCTCTATAATCTTTAACCTCCTCTCCTTTGCCTTTCTTCACTATGGGCACCACTACTCCTTCCTTCCATAGCTCTGGCCACCCCTCTCCTCTCCATACTCTATTGCACATTATCCATGCCCATTCCATTAATTCTGTCCCCCCATATTTCCAGACTTCATTTGGAATCTCATCTTTACCAGGTGCCTTTCCATCCTTTATTATCCCTAATACCCTCACTATTTTCTCCCCTGTAATGTCTTCCACCTCATCTGTTTCGCTTCCATATTTTCCTCCTTTCCTAACTTTCCTCTCTGCCCCTCCTAGTGATTCCATAAAATATTTTTTCCATTCTACCATCTCAGTATCCTGGTTAACTCTTTTCCTTCTTCTTGTCACTCTATTTACCACCTTCCAAACCTCTTCTTCCGTCCTAGCCTTCTCCGCTTCATCTTCAAACCTTTTATTTTCCTCCCCTTTTTTTTTGATCACACAACTCAGTATACTCTTTCTTTTTTCTCCTATATTTTTCACTGCTTGTCCCGTTTCTCCATTTCCTTAACTCCCTTCTCACCTTCTTCTTCTTCTGTTCACATTCCTCATCCCATCCACTTCTATCCCTTCCTTCACTAACTTCTTTTCTGCATGTGCACTCTAATACTCCTTTTATTTCTCTTATCACTATTTCCATCTCCTCGTTTACATTTCCTTCCCCCACTTTGATATTCCTGAGCTTTTCCTTAAAGTTTTCTTTACCTTCCATTGACCAATCCCCTCTTCCTGCTCCTTTCACTTTTGCTTTGTTTTTAGCCTTATTGTTCTTACACTTTTCTCCCTCTAATGTCACTATTATGGGAAGGTGATTCGAATCTATATAATTCCCTACCTCTAGTTTCTTGACCTTCTCTCTTACTTCGTCGTCCCCTACCACATAATCAATTACCGTTCCCCTTTTTCTTCCTGAGCGTGTATATTCCCCTTCCTGATCGCCCTCTATATTTCCGTTTAGGATAAACCATCTCATCTCCTCTAGGCTTTTTAACAATTTATTTCCCTCCCCATTCAGTATCTTGTCTTTGGATTTTCTTCCTCGCTCTCCACCCCATTCCCTTCCTCCTCTATCTCC
>JAUMHM010000001.1:15856614-15872520 GCA_032362435.1 Melikaiella ostensackeni | reverse complement strand
GAGTGGAAGTATGGGGGAGAAGTGAAGGATGTGGAAATGCGGGGAGGGAAGTGAGGGGTAAGGAATTGCGAGAAGGGAAAATGAAAAGAAATTGGGGGGTAACGAGGGGAGTTAAGGGGGAAATGAGGAGAAGCGGCGGGTAATGAGGGGAAGTGAGGGGAGGAAATGGGAAATAAATGAAAGTGGGGGGAGTGAGAGGAGTGGGAACTGTGTGGAAGTGGCGGTGATGAGGGAGAAATGAGGTTGGGGAGAGGAGGATGAACTGAATGGAATTGAGGGTAAGTGATGGGAAATGAGGGGAATTGATGGAAAGTGAGGAGTGATGAGGGGACGTGAGTGGAGGGGATGGTGATGCGGGATGGGAGGGGGACAAGTTAAATATCTTAAGTACTATATTAAATAGGCTGCGAAATCTTTTTTTTGTAGGCGCATGTCGTCTACTCTTACATATTTTTTCTAATGTAGTTAATTGCACTTAATTACATTAATTGTTAATTGCGAAAGGGCAGTTAACTAAATTCAATGAAACATGTTTTTTGAATCTTAAAAAAAAATTGTTGCAACAAAATTCTTTTCTAATTTTTTATAATGTTCTATTATCGAAAACTTACCTTACAAAAAATTTGCGATGATATTTTGTCCCTCATATAGAAATCTTTTTAAATTTATACGTATTCAATTTTTAATTTCAGCTATATTAAACATTTGAGTTGATAATAATTAATTTTCGAATGTTCCAGTATCAAATTTTGAATGCTTCATTTTGAAATTCCTTGATTTTGAGTTGAAATTTTTAATTGTTCAATTTTGAAGACTCAAATTTGCGTCTACAGCTGTAGGGTTTTGAACGTTTTAAATTTACAATTGCACAATAATTGGATTTTATACAATCCTAAGGAATCCTTCATAGTTCAGTGTTTGTAATTTTAAATTGATGTCACAAAAAATGTAATAATTTCAGTGTGACACTTTTCAAATTGAGCAATTTCAAATTAGTAGCCATAAAATAAATTGACGAATTTTAAATTGAATCCTTTAAACTTACAAAGTACGGTTCTGAATTGGAAACCAATAATTTTGAATATATAAAGTGTTCAAATTGGAAAAATTTTAAGATTGGATAGTTGTTTTTTTCCCCAACATAAATCGTTAGAAATTGTGGAATTTTAAAATTAAAGCCTTTTCAGCAGATTAGGGTTTAAATTTCGGAAACTATTTCAAAATTATAGAAGTCAAATAATTTCAGATTAAAATTTTGAAAATTGAACTATTTTAAATTAAAAGCGCTTGAAATCGACGAAATTTCAATTTAAACGTTTTAAATTGTACAATTTTCAATTGAAATCATTAATATAGTTAAATAGGGTGTCTAACGGACCGGGAAATCGTGAAAAACTGTGAAAAATTTGGGAACTTTATTTAACCGGGAAAAACGTGGGCATTTTTTTTCTTTTATCGCAAAATCGACTTTTTTCTATTTTATCTTCTTCTTATTGTTTTGTCGAGAATCAGAGAGGGGAAAATGTGATTGCTTATGTGCTTAAGTTCTTTTAATGTTAATTATATGAGAGTATGGATTTGGAATTGGACAATTTAAAACTAGTAGCTTTAGAAATTGAATAATTTGAAGTAGAATCCTTTAAAATTAGAAAATTTGGTTCCAAATATGAAGGAGCAAATTTAAGTATGAAGCATTCAAATTGGAAAAATTTTTTGAGTGGAAAATTCAAAATATTTTTTTTTTCGAATTTAAATCGTTAAAAATAGTGGAATTTAAAATTAAAGACTTCTCAGTTTAGTATTTAAATTTTACAAATTATTTAAAATGATAAAAATCAAGTAATTCAAGATTAAAATCTTGAAATTAACGAAATTTCAATTTAAACGTTTGAAATTGTACAATTTTCAATTGAAATCCTCAACATATTTAAATAGGGTGTCCAGCAGACCAGGAAATCGTGAAAAATCGGAAAACCCCGGGAATTTTATGTAACCGAGAAAAACCTGTGAATTTTATTCAGGATCGGGATTTTTTTTTCTTTTATCGCAACATCGACTTTTTTCTATTTTATCTTCCTTTTATTGTTTTGTCGAGAATCAGAGAGAGAAAAATGTGATTGCTCATTGGCTTAAGTTTTTAAAATGTTAATCATATAAGGGTTAAAATTTTTTCTCTCAAATACGTTAAAAGCTATCAGAATTCTTCATAAAATGAGCCAGGATGATGGCTTTTTGTCAATTATTTAAGAAGATATTGTACAAACAATGCAAATTTAAATGTTTGTTTAAAATTTAAATAAAATGTAAAACAATAAACGTTTTATAGTCATATATTTCACAAAAATATTTCTTTGAGCAGAAAAAATATTAAAATTTTTCTAACCTTTTTCTTCCAATTTCAAACATATTGCACCCTGCAAGCAAAAATTTTCACAATAAAGGTGATAAGTTGGTGCGATGTTATAGAAATTTACCTTTAAAATGATCCCAAGAATATTGAAAAATGTTCATGATATAATATTTTATCTATTATTTGTTTTGGTATCTAACTTGACCTTCATATCGCCCGCTGCAACGCCTTTTTATCCGAGGGGGGACGTGCATAGGGCAGCGTCAGTCAATATTGCCGCTTGCAATTTAAAACATTAATAATTTTTCAACCATCAGTCCGATGGAGCTAAAACTTTCCAGAAAACTTCTTTGAACCTTAATCGATAACTCCGTCATCTCAAATCGGAATTAACGATTTAAGGTCCCAGATGTCTCACCGTGACCCGATGGATTTCGTAGGATCTCTCAAGACTCTTTTCAAGATTCGTGAAGATATTTGAAGATTTGAAAGATTTCCGAGATCTCCGACGAAATTTGAAAATGTTTTTCAACTGTTTTTGAGTCGCTCAATCTTAGGATATTTGAAATCCTGCAAATCTTAATTTGATATTCGTGATTCTGAATCTTTGATTTTTTCATTTTTGAACAAGATTTCGAAATTGAATAGCCCCTCGGATTTGATTTAAATTTTAAGAAAGAACTGGAATCTGCACTACAAAATGACTTCATCCTGGCTCATTTTATAGAGAATTCTGATAGCTTTCAACCAATTTGAGAAAAAATTATAACTTTTTCTAATTTTCACAAATTACAAAAAGACATCCTCAAATTGATCGGGGTGGAATGTGGTCAGGAAAATCCCGGGAATTTCGAATTGCCTGATCTCTAGACACCCTGAAAGCGTTTACTTTCAAAGGCCCCAAATTAAAAATGACCCAGGATTTTTTCTTAAATTTCACTAGCCATCCACAAAACCAATTAACAAAATTTTTTTAAAGATTCCAGGCGCGAATTCCTTCCCCGAAAATGCAAATTTGATTTTTGCCGGAACTCGTTAGTGAAACAAGTCAACTCTAAGACCCAGTGCGCAAAATTAATGATTCTCTCTTGAGTAAACGATCGACTAATGGGATATAAATACAGTTTACACCACAAAGCGAAGGTCGATCAAACATAGAGACTGGCACAAAAGAATAAGATGGAAGGTTCTTGAAAATCGGAAGGTCCATCGATCACTGTCGAGCAATTATTAATACTCGTCAACAAGTTCCCCAAACCGTGATGGCATCTTCCTCCTTGATGATGAAGCACTTTTTAATTTACGATTAGGAAGCTGACGCTCATTCTACAAACATCCAATCAAAAATGAATTTTTCAAAAAAGGGGCTCCTCCTAGTGGTCCAAAAGGTCGTCATCACGACCTCGGTGAAAGATTACGTTTTTAGTGAAAGTATTTGTGTGGTGTCGAAACTCATCTTCAATTTTCGATGATTGAAGACAGGTCAAGAGCAATTACCTCAGAATGACTGAATCTTCAGGCACCTTTTTTTCTTCGATGAGGAGGAAATGTCTTACGAGTTTCGCAATATTTGAAATTGTAAATTAAGTGTTTTTAGATTCAGGTTTGTAAATTTTAATGCAGGGCTCGGATCGTGTGACTTTTTTTTATTTTTCTCGTTTTTTTTTTTTTTTAAATACGACTTTTTGAAGAATATTGAGGCTAATAGACTTTTTCCGTTTTGTCGAGAAGTTCGCGAAATAGTTTCAATTTTAATCACATTGAAACTTATAAAAGTTAAATTCAGAACTAGAAATTATTGTACCATTCTGATTGAGAACATTAAAAATTGAACAATTATTGATTGAAGCTTTATAATTAGCAGGGTGTCTACTCACCTGGAAGTCCTGGAATGCTTGGTATTGTTAGGGAATTTTTATATACCTGGAAAAATCCAGAAATGTCAAGGATTTTTTTTCAAATCAGGGAATTTTTTAGAGCGTGCTATTTTTTCTTAAATTGTAGTATGAAATGAAATAACAATAATTTTTTATTTGTAAAAGTAACTTGTTTAGTGCTGGATTTATACTGATTCAAATCAAACTTTTTAAAAATCATTTTCACTATTCTCAGGAAAATATATTTTATTTAAAGTATTAATATGTTAATTATGCACTGAATTTCAAGCATGGATATGAAATAAAAATCTTTTTCAATTAGTATTCAAATCCAGGTACTTTCGGAATAAGTTTAAGAAATGATTAATTATGTTTTTAGTATTATTAACTTATACAGTCATTCGATGGTGATAATTAATATATTTGAGAATATACTGTAATAATTTGTGAAAACTCTCTAAATTGAACACATTAATTAATTAAATTGAACGCAAGATTAATTTTCTACTGAAAAAGTCGA
The DNA here is from genome assembly GCA_032362435.1 of Melikaiella ostensackeni. Lineage (NCBI taxonomy): Eukaryota > Metazoa > Arthropoda > Insecta > Hymenoptera > Cynipidae > Melikaiella > Melikaiella ostensackeni. Next base: position 15,867,773 of record JAUMHM010000001.1, on the reverse strand, counting down.
ATTTTCAACGAAATAGTAAAATTTTCAGTCATGGAGATCATATTCAACTTAAATGAAGAATCTTCAACCAAAAAATTGAATTTTACAAAGCAGTTCAACTTTCAACCTAGTAGTTGAATTATCGACAAAATAGTTGAATCCTCAACCTAAAGAGATTATTTTTCAGACAAACAGTTGCATTTTTAACCAAAAAAGATGAAGTTTCTACTAAAAGAAATAAATTTTTAAACCAAAAAGACGAATTTGCAACGAAATAGTTGAATTTCCAATCAGAAACTATGAATTTGCAACAAAATAGTTAAATTTTGAACCAAAAAGATGATTTTTCAAGCGAAAAAAATGAATTCTTAACGAAAAATGTAATAGTTGATATTTCAACCAAAAAAGACTCAAACTTTGAATAAAAAACAGTTTAATTGAACCAAAAAAGAAATGAAATTTTCAACAAAATAGTTAAGTTTCCGTCAAACAGTTGAATTTTCAACCAAATAGTTGAATTCTCTGCCAAACTATCGAATTTTTAACTCGAAAATATGCATTTTCAACAAGAAAGTTTCATTCTTAACCAAAGAGATGAAATTGCTACCAAAAGAGATGAATATTTGAATATAAAAGACGAATTTTCAACAACAGAGTTGAATTTTCAACCAAGAAGGAAAAAAAAACTCAACCAAATTGTTCAATTTTCAAGCTCAAAATACCAATTTTCTCCAAAACAGTTGAATTTTCAAACCGAAAATGTGAATTTAGAAAAAAAAGTGAATTTTCAACCAACTAGTTGAATTTTCTACCAAATAGTAAAATTTTCTGCCAAAATAGTAGAATTTTCAACTCAGAAAGACGAATTTTCAACCAAAAAAAAGTTTTTCTGACAAGAAAGAAAAAATTTTTAACCAAATTGTTGAGTTTTCAAGCCAAAAAGATGAATGTTATACAAAACAGTTAAATTTTTTACCCTAAAATATTAATTTGCCATCAAAAATGTTAAATTTCAACCAAATAGTTGATTTTTCAACAAAACAGTTGAATCGTCAGCCAAAACAGATTAATTGCATTTCTAACCAAGAAAGATGACATTTCTACCTAAAGAGATAAGTTTTCAAACCAAAAAGACGAATATTCAAAAAAGGAGTTCAATTTTCACACATCATTTTTTAAACAAATAGATGAATTTTTGTCAAAATAGTTGAATCCTCAACCAAAACAGATTAATTTTCTACCAAACAGTTGCATTTTTAAAAAAAAAAGATGAAATTTCTACCAAAAGAAATGAATTTTTTAACCAAAAAGACGAATTTTCAACAAAAGACTTGAATTTTCAACCCGAAAATATGAATTCACAACTGAAAAGTTAATTTTCAACCGAAAAGTTTAAGTTTCAACTAAATAGTTCAATTTTCCTGCAAACTGTGGAAATCTAAAGCCAAAAATATGAATTCTCAACAAAAAAGTCACTCATTTCACATATTTAGATATTTAAAAGAACTGAAAAACATTATTTATAATAAACTCGCGAAATTGTATACATTTTCCAATTTTTTAATATTAATTATTTAAGATTTAAGTATTTACAAGTGGAAAATAAATTTGGGTTATTCAAGTACATATTATGGAATGCTTTGAACTTAAAAGGGTGTAGTGTCGATTACTTTGAAAAATGCAGTGCTTAGTACTTGAAGGGCTTCTTATTAAGAAAAATTATACCTGGAAAAATTTATAAATCCCTGGAAAAACCCTGGAATTTTCAGGGAATTTTTTCCATGATTTGGGTAGACACCCTGAATTAGACAATTTCAAATTAATAACGTTTGAAACTGAACAATATTTTTAATTGTATGAATCCGTATTTAAAGTTTTAATTTTTTCAAATTTCAATTTTGACATTTTTAAGTCGAATACGTTTGAAATCGATTAATTTTAAACTTTATTTTTTATAAATGAATAAATTCATATTTAAATTATACAGTTTCCAATTTAAACCCTTAAGTATTGAGTAATTTTAAGTTTAAAGTGTTCAAAATGGATGTTCCTGAATTTCAAAATTAATGTAAATTATAAACTTCTCTCATTTTAAAATAATCTAAGAAGATAAGTTTTTCAAAAGTTCAGAAAAAAATATTTTAAGCCCAGATTTGCAGTCCTTCAAGCTAAATAACTATTATTGTTAAAAGATTGTTAAAGAATTTTTTTTTGCCTCGGACTCACACCACTATTCACACTTTTTGACACTTTTTTTTAACGGTGCAACTATTTTGATACTATTTTTAAAAAAATGACACTAATGCTGCTATTTTCTCAAATTACTCGCTAATGCAACTTTTTTTTCACTTTGCCGTTGACATACATATACTGTAACTTCTTCGCTGATTGGATAAAATAACATATCCGCCATCTTAAAATTCGCAATCTCAAAATATTTCAAAGGATTTCAAAATTTTCAAAACAAAAATTTTTAATTTCAAAGCATTTCTAAGGATTGTACAAGATTTAAGGGATTCTTAAAACTTCAAAGAATTTTAAAGAATATAGTGATTCTAAAAGATTCCAAGGAGTCTTAACGATATTTATAAAACTTCAAGGGATTTCAAGGAATTTTATAATATTTGAAGGGATTCATAGGATTTCAAACAAAATTAAAAGATTCCATAAGAAAAAAAATTGAGAATTTAAATTCAGCATAAATAAAAATTTTAATTCCTCTACAACTTTCAACATTCAGATTTAACTACGAAATTCTTGGAAATTAAGAGAAAACAAGAATCTAATGATCAAATTTGGACAACACACTCTTCAATGTCTTCATTCAAATTAAAAAAAAATATAAAGAAATAAAAATAAAAAGAAAGGACAGAGAAAGAAAGCAAACTCCAAATTCCCTTCCTTCTTTCTTCCTCTCGCCTTTTTTCATTTTTATTTTTTTTAAATCACAATCAAGAAACATTTACAAAAAGTCTACCAATGAGCACCGAAACTTGGGTAGATTTTTTTGTAATTTTTTTTATTTTGATTTTAAAAAACGTTAGATTCTTAATTTTTCTCGAATTTTCAAGAATTTCGTAGTTGAATTCCATAAGATCATAAGGAATTTCGATAAATTTGAGGGGATTTAAAAAAATTGGAGAGTTTCCCAGGGATTTCAGAGAACTTCAACAGAATTCAAGGGTTCTTAATAGATTTCAGTAGATTTCAACAGATTTCAAGGAGTTTCGATCCTTTCAGGGTATTCTAAAAGATTTCAAGGACTGTGAGAAAATATTAAATATTTTGAGGGATTTCAAAAGGCCTTATTAGATTTCATAGAATTTGAGAGAATTTCAAAGATTTCATCATTTTTGAAGAAATTTTGAAAGATATTACAGATTTTAATATGTTTTACGGGTTTTTACTCGATTTTTGTGGGATTGATAGGTATTTAACCAAATTTAAGAGATTTTATACATTTCAATGGATTTCAAACGATTTTCAACAGTGTAGGGTATTGTAAAATATTCCAAAGAATTTAACGAAATTTCAGCATTTTCAAGGGTTTGTAAAGAATTTCGTAGGATTTCGGGAACTTCCAAAGGATTTTAAAAATGTATCCAGAATATCAATGATATTTAAAAACCTTTAAGGGATTTGTATGGATTTTAAGGGATTTTAAAAATATCCAGGTTTTCAAAAAGATTAACGAGTTTTCCAGGAATTTTTGGAGGATCTCAACAGACTTCAAGGGTTCTTGAAGGATTTAACGAGATTTCAAAGCTTTGAGGATATTTTGAAAGATTCGAAAGAATTTCACGCGATTTTGTGGAAGATGTATATTGTATACCCGATTTTAAAAATATTCTTCTCCTCGATTTATTGTTTAAAAAATTGCATGACACTATTTTGCTACTATTTCTTAGAATTTATGTTGCTATTGGCACTATTTTCTATTTCTCAAATGAGTCCAAGGCCTGATATTTGAAATTCAATGAGAATTATGTGTTATTTCAGTCATTCAGTCTGATACTGTTTTTTTTTCATTATCTTTAAAAAATTGCATGCGACTTTTTTAAAGCTCTCTAGTCGATCCGAGCCCTGCATAGGGAATTTTAATTCTGTGATAATATTTGCAGGTAAAATAATGTCTGGGTTATTTATTTATTTGCAGTATTTACATCGTTTGTGCTGAAAAGTTTTATCTGAGATAAGGAGAAGGGTCAGATTCGCAGGGGAAATCAAAAGCCAATCGACAAATAAATCAAGCATCTGGCCAAGAAGCTAAAGAAAGAATCCTAGGAATGCAAAGATTGGAAGATAAGTTGACTCCTAAAATGGGAAGGCGGCACGAAGTGTGAAATGTATTTTCTTCCTATACTCGATCCTTTTTTCGAAATCTTATCTCATCGATCTTGAAATGATCAGAAGAATAAATAAGGAATGAGAACATGAAAAAAGACATTCATGATTCCAAAAGGATCGCGTTGGTCATTTTAAATTAGGAAGGTTGCCATCAGAAGCTGGAAAAAAACTGGACAATCTGAGAAAGGAATGGAATTTTGGAGAAGTTTTGGGCATTTGTTTCTTGAGAACTATTTCAGATATTGAGTAATTTTAGAAAAGGAAGAATAAATTTTTCAACTGATTGATGTAGAATTCTTCAAAACGTTACTACGATTTCATTTGACGTTGTAATCTTTTAATTTTTTAGTCAATTCGGAAAGTTAAAAATGTATAAAATTTAAAAATATGCTGCTTTGGATTTTTAATTCCGAAATTGTTAAAAGAAACTTGGATTTTTTTTAATTGGTCGCTGATGCAAAGTTTTGAAATTTCAGAAAGAATGCACTTTTCAAAGTGAAATTCTACAAGTAAAAAAATAGATTTTCGGTAGAACTAGATCTTTTAAAAATGAAGATTTTTATACAAAATTTGAAATTAGAACATAGAATCTTGTCAATAACTTGGAAATACTGAAAATGATTTTAAATTGAAGCTCTTAATATTTAATTTAGAAAGATTTGGACAATATCGTTTATTTTGAGTGTCTGATTTAAAAATCGTTTGATTTGAAACTTGAATTTCAATTTTGACATTAATTCCAACTTTACGATTTCAAATTAAATCTTTCACTTTCAAATGCTTTCATTTTGAAAGTTGACAACTTTGAAGGCTTTGTTTTTGGATCTGTTGAATTTCGAATGTACAAAAGTATCCAATTTAAAAATCTTAATTTGAAACTCTAATGTCAATTTTGACTTTACTTCCAACTTTTCAATTTCGAATCAGATTTTTCACTCTCAAACGATTTTATTTTAAAAGTTTACAACTTTCAAGACTCTAGTTTTGAATCTGATGAATTTCGATTGTCTTAAATTAAAAATTTCTTAATTTTGATAGTTGATACAAAGTTTTAAAGTTTTATAAAGAATGAAATTTTCCAATTAAAATCCTGCGGGTAAAAAAAAACAGATTTTCGTCAGGTTTAGATTTTTTGAAAATGTAGCTTTTTCAAACAAAATTTGAAATTAAAACATAGAATTGTTAGATTTTTGTTAATAACTTGAAAATATTAAAATTTGTATTCAATGGAAGCTTTTTAATCTTTAATTCAAAAAGATTTGGACAATTTTCACATTTAAAATCGTTTAATTTTGAGTGTCTAATTTAAAAATTGTTCAATTTGAAACTTTAATTTCAATTTTGACTTTAATTCCAACTTTTCTATTTCAAGTTAAATCTTTCACTTTCAAACGCTTTTATTTTGAAAGTTTACAAATTTGACGGTTCTATTTTTGAATCTGTTGAATTTCGATTGTCTCAAATAAAAAATTTATCAATCTTGTAGGCTTGAATTTGAAATTTAAAATTTTTATGTACCGTAATCTTGAATAGGGTGGAGTAAAAATGCTGAAATTCATCGAATTATTTGGGTTAAGCAAACAAAGTTTTTCGGCATTTGAAAAAGTATAAAAAAAAGAATTTTGAAATAGATTAAGGATTTGTGGGTCCTTTGTTCGGTTTTTGAATTTGAAAGTTTAAAATTATGAAAATTCATAAAATTGTACGTATGGCTGGAAAATTATGACCATTTTTTTTGTAGCTACAGTTTTTAGTAGTAATCAACAATAAAAAATTAGAAGTGAATAAATCTTTTTTCAAATCACAATTTTTGGAAGATGTACAAAAACATGTCTTTTTGAATTTAGTTAGTTGCAATTTTTTTTAAAAGTTCGACAATATAATTAAACCTTGAGTTGCTAATAATTAAAATTACAATTTTTTAGCATTCAATTTTAAATGTTCGAATCTGAAATCGCTGAATTTTGAGTTAAAATTTTAAGTTGTTTAATTTTGATGACTTAAATTTGAATAAATGGAAATTTGTAAAGTTTTGAACGGCTTTATTTACAATCGCACAATATTTGGATATTATACAATTACATATAAGCACATCAAATTCAAAATTACTCAATTTAGAACATTTTCAGTATTTATTGCTTAAAAGAATTTATTTTGTATGGCTACAATGTGAAATTACTCAATTTTTAAAGTTTCCTCTTCAAAGGGGTACACATATCAATTCAAATTTAAAAAGAAAAATTAAATACAACAAATTCTTAAACTTCTATCAAGAAGTTATACATACTAAAATAATTGGTAGTAATTTGGAAATTGGACAATTTTAAAATTTTATAATTTGCACTTATCCTGTATTGATTGTTATATTTTGACAGCCTTGAAATAAAACTCATTTAAACTTTGAAGCTTGCAATAGAAGATTGTTGTACAGTAAGCGCTTAAATTCAAAATTGTCAAATTTTTAAAAATGTTTTCAATTTCGAAATGCCTGAAATTGATCTGAAAACCTAGGAAGGGCCTAGGATTTTGAAACATTCTATATGAAGCCTGATTAAAAATATCCCTTCATAAAATTTATTTTATCAGAATTTTCTCTCTCTTTAAAAAATCATTTACAGTTACTTTCGTAAAGATATGATTAAACACGTTTCTCCGAAAATGGAAGAAATCAAAGAAGCAGAAATTCGTTCGATTTCGATGCTTACTCGATTGAAAATACGTTCCAGGTTTGGGATTCGACTTGCTGAGAGGTTTTTCTGCTCTAAGTGGAATATTTACTCGTGATGTGAATTCGGATCGATCATTGAATTTAGAGAGCCTAGGGATGTTAAAAAAAAAATGGTTTGGGGTAGTCTCTTCTCGAACCCTCTCGCCAAGGGGAGAAAAAGAATTCATCACGAATCCAGTCCTGCATTTTCTGCAATCCTTGAAAGTCTTTTTCTCTAATCTTGATTATTTCTCCAGATGATTCCATTCAATCGTTGCATCCACTTTTTGAAAGTTATTAATTTTGCACTTTGGATTAAAATAAGTGAGTTTTAAAATTCATGATGCGCAATTTGAAAATTAATAATTCAAAACGACTTAGTGTCAAGAGCCTAATTTAAGAATGCTTCAATTCTTGAACGAAATTTGTAATTGTTTAATTTTTAAGGCTTCAAGTTTGAATTCATTAATTCCAAAAGTTTCCAATTAGAAAGCGTATAATTTTCAACGTGATTAAAATAATTGAGCTTTAAAGGTTCACAAAATTTTAAATTCTTCAATTTTCCACGGTGAAAATGGCAATTATTATTATTATTTTTTTTGGGACAGAAATCACACTTTTTAGTAAAAAAAATCTATCCAATCACTTTGAATGACATTTGATACTACAGGATATGATACTTATTAATCATATTCATCATCTTTAAGAATTGTATAATTTCAATTTTAGATTATAGTTTTAAATGTCCCATTCTAAAACATTGTAATTTTAGAGGCCTTGAAACTAAAGTTTTTTGCTTTAAAAGATCAAATTCGAAAATAATTGGTTTGAAATTTCTTAATTTTTGAAGGTTTCCAATTTCAAATTTAACAATGTTATAAATTCATCTATGTAAGCTACTACTTTAAAACTGTACAATTTTGAATGCTTTATTTTAAAATAGTGTCTGATTTGGAAGTAAGTAATATTGGATGATAGTGTATAAAAAACAACATTTTGTCGTTGGGACACATATTTATCGAGGGGAAGGGTCACGAATGGAAGTCAAAAATAATTTTTTTTTGTTTTAATTAAGGGTTCTGTTTTTCTTTCTTTTTTACTGAAAGGAAAACTAAGGTTTTTTTTTAATATCTTCAGGTTAAAAAATGAAAATTTTATTATTTATTCGTAAAAATAAGCATTCAGTAGGTTTTGACCAGATAATATATTCTTAAACGATTTATAACTCTTTCATTATCAGTTTGAAAAATGTTGTTCTCACTGCAGTTACGATAGGGTTCTTCATGCTCTTTCTATTGAAAATAAGCATCATTAATGACCTGGGAAAATGTTTGATAACCAGGTGATGACCAGAAATTTTGTTTTGTTTTTAGAGGCCAGCCTGAAATATTTTAGATTTATATTGAGAATTCGACTACTAATATTGTACAATAATTTTTGATTGGTAGCCTTGATGATTCATCACTTATAAGTTAATTGCAGTCCTCCCGAATTGATAATAGTTTCCAATTCAAATATTAAAAATGTCAGGTCAATTTCACTATCAAGTCTTTCAAAATTGCAAATTTTCATATTGAAAGCCTTGATAGTCAATTTAAATTTAATAATTTTAGATTTAAATGTTCTAAATTGTTTGGCTTCAGTATCGAACATAAAAAATTGTTTGGTTTTTTAAATTCTTCGAAATCGTGGAATATCAAATTAGAAGACTTGTTAGTTGTACAATTTTCAGTTTAAAGTATTTGTAATTAAACAATTTTGAATAAAATGCTCCCAGAATGAGTTCGAAACAATTAAAAATTAAGAAAATAATATATTAAATTGAAGCCTTAAAAATGAGAAGATTTTAGAACTAAACATTGAAAATTGAATTATTTGAAAATGTTCCAAAATATTGATCATTTCAGATTTAATTTGAAAAAAAAACAATTTCCAATTGAAATGCTTAAAATTGTGCAGTTTCAAAAATTGGAATCATAGCGATCTAAAGTTCTGAATTTTCATTTTGAACGCTGGATTTCCAATTTTTTTCTTTCCTAAGTTTCAGAAGCTTTGACTTTGAGACATTCAATTTAGTTTTCAATTTCAAATTGTCAAATTTTAATCGCTTCGAATTGCAAATTATTTAAATTCAAGAGGTTTCAATTTTAAATGATCCAATTTTCAAAATTATCATCTGAAATTATTCAACTTTGAATATTTTGAGTTTGTCGTATTTTCGGAATTTTAATCGGAAATGATTCAATTTCGAGACTCTTCAATTCAAATTAAATTGCTCAATTTTAAACTCTTCGAATTAGAAATTATGCAATTTCAATTCCTCTCTAATGAAATTGTTCAATTTTGAAAACTTTATTCTGCATATAATGTATTTAAACTAAAAATTTTGGAGCGAGACTCCAACTTGTTTCACCCTTTTCTTCGACCGTTGATATAATTTCAAATTTGATCAAGCTTTCTTTCTTCCGTCTTACGGTCCAAAAAACAAACAGAAAAAACGATTCTAGTTGTTAAAAGACATTATTTTTATTTTCTACGTTTCGGCTCTCAATGCGGGCCTTCATCAGAAAAGTTTTCCACTCTAAAATAAATATTATTTTTATAATAAATTAAAACTAAAATACAAATAACCTACTAAGTATAATGGAAAATTTGTTTGTTTGTTATTACCTGTCGTTAATTACGTAGAGTCACAAAGATACATTTTAGAGTCAATATCATTAAATATAATAAAGTTCGATAAAGTAAAGATTTAACTTTCATGTCAGAAAACATAAGTTATTTTCAAAATTTGAGCCTCAAAAAATTGTTTTTAGAAGCTTTAAACCAGTTGAATTACATTTTTAGACAAAGAAAATTGCAAGTAATTATTAGGACGATGAAACAAAACATTGAACGGACATTTACATTGATGCTGTAGATGATCAGGTCAAATTCTCAATTGAACCACAGATGAGAAAAGCGCGCCAAAGCTCATGGATTAAAAATTGTGAATTTATTTTTTTGTTTTTTTATTCATAATTTTGTGTTATAATATAAGGTTTAATGTATAATGCATTGACACGTCTGGTTAATATTCAGTACTTCAGTCTGAAGATTGATTGAAATTTTAGTGAATTTTTTTTATAAAAGTAGATTCAATAATTCGCCGTTTATAAATGTTTTGTTCTCTAGCTAAAATCCTAATGTTATTAAAATCAAAATAAAAAAAATGGTCAAAATTCCATGAGTCTTGAGACAGACCTGTGTTTGAATTTCCGATTTCACAATCTCTTTAATGTTCAGCAACTCTTGTTTTTAATCTTCTACCAGTTTCTTCGATGTAGACTTTATTGCAACCAGTGCATTTTATCAAGTCTACGACGCTTGATAAATTTTCAATCTTTCCAGAATCTTTTTTATTCAAAACGAAATTATCTAGAGTGTGGTTATTTTTAAAATAAACGTTAATGCTGAATTTTTTTAGACAACATCTTAGTCTTTCAGAGAGGCCTCGAACAACTGAAACTGAACAACAAACAACAACCAAACAAACAAACAAACTGAACAGCTGAAACAATAAAAAAATATACATATCGAAGTATACACAATTCATTCAGTTTAAATTTATTGAAATTTGAAAATATTTAAATACATTGAAATACTATAAATTTCAGGGTATAGAATTGCAAAACCTTAGTGTTTTGGCCTAAATATACGTGTCACTAATACAACTAATTATTAGTGACACGCAAATTCAGGCCAAAAAATTTTCGACTGATGACAGCTTTAAGAACTTTGAAGTGTACTTGTGTATAAGGAGTGAAACATATTTTGCGTTATGAGTATAATTTGACATTGTAATAAAAGTATATTATTATATTAAAGAAGCCTCGATTGTCAGAGATGCACCAAAGTTATTAATTCATTAATTACTTGCGAAAAACTTTAGGGCAAATTGCCTTTATTCTTTGAAAATTGAATTTATTAACACATACGCATTCTATTTATTTGAGATAAAATAGAAAACTCTTGTTCATTATTATCTGAAATTGCATATTGTGACTGATAAATATTGCATGCGATTGCAAAAGATTCCATGGATTATAGGAAATTCATATCAGAAAATCATTATATAGGAAATAAT
>JAUMHM010000001.1:15829300-15847917 GCA_032362435.1 Melikaiella ostensackeni | reverse complement strand
CACATTTCTAAAAATTGCTAGCTTACTCAAATTTGTATACAATATTTAAATGAAAATAGATATCTTTTCGTAAATTGAGTTAATCCTTAATACCTCAATTAAAAGAAATCTTAACAGTATTCATGGGCAACCCTGCAGGTTGGAACAAATCTTTGCTTAATCTATCTCTTTTAAAATTTCATGAAATCTACTTTCTTATGAAAAATTTTTTGTGTCCTTAAAATAACATCCAAAAACTTCACAAATAAAAAAAAAGACTTTGAGACTACCCACTTTTTCGGCTCATTAGAGACAAATGTACTATAGATGTATAAAAAAAAGTAAAGAGGGAGAAGAAGAAAAAGTCAACCAAAACCAACCTCCGTCTTTTTTATACTACTGGGGACCAACATGTTTCGAAGCCAATGTGGACTTCCTCATTAGGGGTAATTTATAGGAAAACAGCAGTTATTTAAATGAAAAAAAAATTCAAAAAATTACCTGAAAATAAAAATAAAATTTAGTATGAGACCGGGGGTCGGCAGTCCTGACTGGAACCGTCTTCGAGAAAGTAAGCAAGTACCTTCAAGGAAAGAGTACTGCCCGTTTGTGAACCGTTACAACGCCTTACTTGTAGCAATGCTTGTTTCTTCTCGCATCTTAGCAACCAACTTCTCTCAACAAGTTCTAATCGACTCGCAACTCAGTAAACTGATTGTACACGTATCAGTTAAATCCAACTCATAACTGTTACGCGAAATTGATTCTCTACTCGAATCGATTTTTATCAACTACATCCCATCCACAAATTACGTAACACATTTTTTGCCAATTTTTTACCCCTCCCGTCCGCCATGTAACAAGTCGTAACAAAATGGTCTGGACGGGGGGCCCCACCTATGTTACGTAATTGTTTCATATATTTTCAGCCATGTTTTATTAAATACAATTCAGTGATAACTGAATTACCAGATACCGTAAACCGGGGCTAGGCGGCGCACCCTTAATTCTGCATGTCTGAATGCTATATTTGCTTCTTCTAGGTAAGAAATATAAAGGGTTGCAACTAACAATTGTAAAACTTCGATTGAAAAACGTAAAAGAAGCGCGTTTTAAATACATAATTAAGTGTGCGCCACTTTCCCCACAAATGCGCCGTTTAGCTCCGTTTTACGGTAATTAGAAGTTATTACACACATCTCGCGTAACCTGGCTAGCTTCGGGTCTGGTCGGGCAGTATGCGGAGGTTATTAAAAATCTAATTTCAACCGGATTTAGAGCGACGATTGAGTAAACATTGAGGACCTCATGTATAGTCTCTGAACCCGGCACACGTACGAAAGCATATGCGCAGAGAGTCGCGATATAAATAACTTCTGATATGGCGCTGACTGTTCGAGTGAAGACCTTGAGTATAGGGCGTCAAGGGACGCTCAGGGGGGGGGGGGCAGAAGCATTCAAGCGTGAACAACCGTAAGGCCGGCCACAGATAGGTCGGGCAGTTAAAGCGATATGACTGTGAAGTTAAAAGAAATAAAATTGAAACAATTTAATGAAATATGCAACAAAGGAATCAAACTTTCCTTGATCATAACCTAAACATTTCGATGAATGATTGCGATTATAATAAACGCTGATAAAATGTAATGAAACGAGATTATACAATATACAATGTTCTTAAATATTCAATCAAATCACTTCACGTTATATTTTTAACAACAATTTAGTATTAATTTCAAAGATTGCCGTAAAATTTTTTCGATATTTTTTCTACAAAGTGATGAAAAAAAAATCAAAATACTAATCTAATTATACCGATATGAAGTCTTTCTAACGTTATTACAATCTTCTATTGTTTCTCAAATCACCTTTTTAGTCAATTTTATAAGATAAAATTCACTATAGTTACTTTTTAAAATGAAAAGACCACTTTAGTCACTTTTCTTTCAATGATTTAAAACAGAGAACCCAAGGGTTAACCGCTATTCTCCTTCAATTCTTGTGAATTACACCTGATACGAATTCATTAATTCTATTCACTCCCATTTATCTGAATCTAATGGATTGTTTTGGGATTTAAAAAATTTGGTTGCGTTTACTTGAATTATTTTTAATTCATCTTGAATTTATATTAAGTTTATCGAATTCTGCTAAATTTACTTCAATTTCACTGTAATAAATGGAATATTTTGTATTTTTTTATTTTTTGTTCATTTTATTTCAAATTTATCCTGAATTCTTATTAATTCACCCTAAATTCTTTAAATTTTTTAGAATTCTCTTGGTTTCTTAATTCTTCCTGGATTCTCCTAGATTCCCTTTAATTTTGCAAAATTAACTCCAATTTTACTGACATTATTGGAATATTTTGGATTATTTGATTTTTTTCAATTCATTTGGATTCGTTTAGAATTCACCCTAAATTTGTATCCTTTTAACCTGGATTCTTTTAAATCCTCATGATTTATTTTTTATTTTCCCAGAATTCTTTTGAATTCAGTTGAATTCTACTCAATTCAAAAGATTTATTTTTAGTTTACTCTGAAGTCCTTCAAACTCTTCTTGAATTCTTAAGCATTTCATTCGATTTGTTTCGTTCATTTTCAACTCACTTAAATTTTTCTTAATTCTCTCCAAATTTAATGAAATCAATGAATTTTTAAAATATTTTTGAATCGTTTTCAATTCACTTGATTTTTAAATGAATTCTCCTTGAATTCTTATGAACTTTATCAGATTCGTTTCACTAATTCTATTCACTGCAATTTATCTTAATTCAAGGGAATTTTTTGGATTTGAAAAATTTTGTTACATTCACTTGAATTACTTTCAATTCATCTTGAATTTGTATGAATTGCATTGAAGTGTGCTAAATTTACTCCAATTTTGCTGAAATGAATGGAATATTTTTTTTCAATTCATTTTGAATTCACCCTGAATTCTTATTAATTCATTCTGAATTCTTTGGAATTCTCTTGATTTTTTAAATTCTCCCTGAATTCTCTTGAATTCCCTTTAATCCTTCTAAGTTTGCTCCAATTTTTACTGAAATCAATGGAATATTTTAGTTTTTTGAATTTTTACAATTCATTTGAATTCATTTGGAATTCACCCTGAATTCTTATTAATTTATCCTAAATGCATTAAAATTCTTTTGAATTCTATTAATTTTTCTTAAATTCTCTATTATTTTTTTGAATTTACTAGATTCTTTTGAATCTACTAGAAGTCCACTCAATTCAATGGATTTTTTATTTTTATATTATTCTTTAAATTCACCCTGAAGACTTTTAAACTCGCCTTGAATTCTTACACACTTCGTCAAATTCTTTAGAATTCTCTTGAAAATTAATCTAATCTTAATGGTAAAGAGCTGATTTTATTCCTTTAAAGATTCTTTACAATCTTGTTTCATTAGATTTAATTGAAAACCTTTTTTTTTGTCATTATACAGTCATTATTTTCGTAAAAAATGTGTTTTTAGTAACTTTAATTTCAATAAAACCCAACCAAACATAAGTGTAAAAAATGTTTCGAGGAATAAAATCAGCCCTTGATCATTAGGATTGGATAAGAATTGAAGCTTTTGTCTAAAATTAAAGCTCAAATTCAAAAATTCACGTAAATTTTGTTGAATAAACAATTTCAACTTATACCATTTTTTTCTAAAGCACGTTTACATTTCTTCCTTAAAAATTCGCAGCAGTTAACATTGGGTCTATTTTCGTCGATTCCATCAATCATTTTAAAACTTGCTCAATGTTGAAGAGGATTGTATGTCGTGAACTTTCTTAAATTCCTTCAAATTCACTCGAATTTTATTTAATTCATTGGTTTATTTTATTTTATTCTTTCAATTCACTTAAATTCAGTTGAATTCGTCATGAATTCTGTTCACTCCCATTTTATTCTATTCGATGGAAATTTTTTTATTTAAAAATTTGTATTCAATTCACTCAAATTCTTAGGAATTTCATTAAAGTCTCTTGAATTCCTTTGAATTCTTCTAAATTCACTACAATTTTATTGAAATCAATGAAATTTTTTCGATTTTTTTTTCAATTCATTTGAATTCTTTTGAATATGAGTTAATTTTTTTAAAATTCTTATAAATATCTCCTGAACATGTTAAAATTCACCTGGAATTCTTATGAATTTCATCAACTTTTTTTGAATTCAAAAGAAAATTACTCACATTATTAATGCACGTTAGTGAATTCTAGTAAATCTTAGTCACTTTTTCACTTTTTTCGAGCAAATAAGGCTGTGATAGCCCTGGTTGCACTATAATTTTGGGTAAATGGATTTCCCAAAGATTAGTAAAAAATATTACTTGACAGTATCTATTTCCCCCCCCCCCCATGTAACAGATCGTAACATCCGCCACCCCCCAAAAAAGCTGTTACTTAATTTATGGGTGGCCCCTTAAATGCAGCCGGCGAGTATCGTTTGCGGATTGATCCTTCTAAAAACGTAAAATACGTATGCCTAATGCATACATCATCGTTAAGGTTCGAGTCAACGGCACGACAATGCTTATAAATAGTGGACGAGGTATTACCTAACTCGTCGAGATTGAATCTCGAGGCAGAGAGTGAGAGAGAGGACTTCCTACCCAGATTACGATCTGCGGACGAGTATCCTCTTTAAAACGACGAGGTCACCATTTCTATATACATCGACCATTATGCGATTCCTTGAATTCAGCCGGAAATTTATTGGTGTCCTACTCGTTTTATGCCGATTACTTTGTAACTGCATCTTCGTGCCGCTGCGCTGCAGCCGACTACAAACATGTGCCTACTAACAGACCCACCGACGCCGCGCCGTTACCTTTACAAAAAAATTTTATAGGAAAATCAGTATAGGCCTGTAATGACTTTTCTATTATTTTTTTGCGATTATAGGAAATTCACTGTAGAAAATCATTGTGTCATTCTATAAGAAAAGATACCACTTTGTCGGTATAGAGCTTATACCGTAGACATATAAGATGTGGTTATTAAATAACAGGAGTGATTTTTTTAGCCGCTTGCTTGGGGCCTTGGCAGCAACAATGAGGGTCTAATATCGATCTGTGTTCTTCCCACCCCCCTACCCTCCAAATTTTAAGGTCAATACGACTGTAACCTTTGATCGAAGTTGACCGTCTACCTGCGCTAATTTAATCAGTACCTTGCGTTCCACCATTTTCTAATTACGATTAAAGAGACGTGATCACTGTTTAACTTAACTAGTCGATTTCGGCCGGTTAACGGAGTTAATTGGCGATTAACGCTAGCTAGCAGAGCAGAACCTCAAAATGGAAATTTGCCTTTGAATATTCGGAGCATCTTCAGAGCGAACGTGGATCATTTTTATCACCTAAGCTATTTTTTTCAATATGTTGATGACAGAAACTATGAATTGTCCATAAAGTGGATAAAGTGCAAATTGTGTTCCTAAGCTCACTTTCTTACGTACTGTTTCTTTCACATCTTTGAAAGAGTTGATTCATTTTGAAAATAAATTTATGTAAAATAATGTTAACGAAATAAGAACTCAATAGCAGCAATTTATTTTATAGTGCTGAAAATAAATATTTAGTGAATGTAACCTCGCAGTGCGCATAATGATTAATGAAACTTCCTTCCTACATGTTTTTCATATTATGTGCATCAGATACTTCTGAGTGTTTTTAACTGATCACTATAAGTCCCTTTACATTATTGGTTTGCAAGTTGCAATAATGATCGAACTTTTGGACATTATTTCAGTCTATCACATCTACGCAAAATTATTTTACATTTACTTAACAAAAAATAATTCTGGTTGTCACTATGTTAGTCATTTGGTGCAGAATTAAAGGCCTGTCAGTTCGCACCGTGCGCGCGCATGAAACTTGAACGGCCTTCTCATCTCCGCCAATCAGAATCGCCGTATGTATAGAAAATCGAATTATTACCAACCAGTATACGGCTAAGTAATTGGGGATTAAAATTTGGTGAGAGAACCTCATGGAATGCATTGCAAATTAACGCCGGTTAAATTGTTGATTAAAAAATAATCATGATTAGGTAATCGTCCATTCATTCACTGTTGGTAAAATCGGCCCTTAGTGAATCCGCAATCTTAATTGGTGATTTCCGATAGCGGCCGATTCACTCTGATTTCAAATTTAACTTTTTATTTATTTATTAAACATCTGTAAACACGGATATGTCTTATACATGTGTAAAATGGATATGCAAAACAGAATCTGACACTCTGGTATATAATTTCTTTCACTCGCTTGCTGCTTCACAATCTTTAAATTTTGTGTGAAATATGCGAGCATAACCAAAAAGAACTAAATTCTCTTTTCTTCGGAAATGGCTTAAATTGAAGCTCTTCGCATGCAGAATTTATATAAGAAATAAATTTTTCTATGTTATAGTTTTCTTTTTTTAAAATCAGTAGTTAAATAATAATAAAAATGACAATTTTTCAAATTTTGAGTCCTACGCCTACGAAACCTTTATTTAGGGTCGCTATTCTCGGACGAATTTTTTAGAGAACTTTAATTGAAGAAGTTTAATTTAATTCACATTCAAGGGACTTCATATGATTTCTACTAATTTTAATTGATTTTTACGATATCCAAAGATTTCAAAGGATTTTAAGGGATTTCAACGAATTTGTAAGAGTTTCAAAGATTTCAAAGAATTTCATAAGATTTAAAGGATTTTATAGGATCTCCATGTATTTCAAATGTTTCAGGAGATTTTACGAATTTCAGGGGATTTCAATGTGTTTCCGGAGAACTTTAGGGAATAAATTTAATTTATTTTCAGGGGCTATTAAATGATTTCTACAGATTTCTAACTATTTCAAAGATTTCTAAGGAATTCAAAAAAGGTTAAAAAGATTTCAAGGGATTTCTACAGATTTTAAGGGCATGCTATTCTTACACAATTCCTACTTTACCGACATTTTTTCGCATCAACTTACATCCATACGAATTGAGATATCGAGTTGAAATTTTCGGAAAGTAGTCAAAAGGCACTAAGGTACGTTTGCACACACAGACGTTCCTTAGTGCCTTTTATATAATTTCTTAGACTTTCAACTCGATATCTCGATTCATATGAACGTGAGTTATTGCAAAAATAATGTCGGTAAAGTAAGACTCGGGTAAGTACAGTTTAGCTTTTATCTTGTTCATCTTTGATTTTATTCTTGCTTTCTTTGACTAGTGTCTTTGCTTTTCTGTTTTTATCCCTATAATCATTTTCTAGTCTAATCCTCTCGTCATTGCTGAGACCTTCAATATTCAGCGAGACGCATGAATATGTCCCAAATTCTATTTTCCCTAATATTTATTTTACCTGAAAACATTTGACTGAATAGCAATTTGCTATAATTTTTATGTATTCTACTTGCCAATTCCACTCATTTTTATCTCTCAGAATTACGTTTTGTTCGAATTTTCATTTTTCCGAATTACCATTTGACATAATTCTTCTTGTACCGAATTATAATCTGACATAGTTTTTATAATGCCGAATTACTATTCAACATAATTTTTATTCTTTCGAATTACTATGTTATATAATTTTTATTCTTTCAAATATTCATATAACCTAACATTTATTAAATAAAGCGCTACCTGTCATAATCCTCAACTCATCAAAACTGCATGTAACACAAATTTCATTCTTCCTAAAATGGCGAACGGCATTCTTATTGGCTGAATAATGCCGCGAAATTCGAAACAGCCAGAAAGAATGCCGGAAGCCATTTTAGGAAGAAAGAAATTTATGTTACAAGCAGGAAGCAGTTTCGATGATATGGGGATTATGGCAGGTTAGGTTTCGTTTAAATGGATCTTAGGTTATGTGCTATTCGGAAGAATAACAATTAGGTCGCGACTATTTCGCCCGACAAAGCTGGCTAATTAAGATCAATTTGATAAGATATAAGAGAAGCAGCTTGTTTCACCCGCTAAAGCTGGCGAAATAAGAGATGTAGGTTAGTTCGCCCGATAAAGCTGGCAAAACAAGGAAAGTAGCTTCTTTCGCCCACCAAAATATATACAGGAGGGGGAGACAGGCAGAATAAAGAGAGTAGGTTATATCGCTCGTTGGCGTATACACGACGGATTATAATACCCTACCCATACAAATTCACAAATTTTTAAAAAATATTTTCAGGCACAGTCACGTTTCTGAGATTTTCTCTACAATTACACAGTTAGCACTTTCTGGAGACCCAAGTAGCCCTTATAAATTTTCTGAAGGTTCACAAACCTTTTCTTATAAACATAATCGAAATTGTCATGAATAGCAAGAAATTACAGAGGCTGCCTTCAAAGAGGAGACCCCACTCGGCGTCCAGATGTAAGAGCTTTAAAACTGAATATTTGTTTCCAATTTCCCAATTAGAGGTTTGAAAGTTGAGAAATCAGGATCTCCGGATTTTTACAATTACAAAAATCTAAAATTTGCTTTGAAAAATTAAAAATGTATTATATTTTGTATGTATCTCGTAAACTAGACGTGGTACTTGAAAAAACTCTCAAAACCAGTTTTCATAAGCCTGACATTTATAAATTTTGATCGCCGAATTGGACCCGCCTTTTTTAATTTTGGATAGCAAATTCGTAATCAGCGGTTTGAAAACCCCATTATTACCAAATTCAGTTCAAATCGAACGAAATCTTGCAATTTGTCCACTTATTCTATTCTCCTCATTTATTGTGTGGGCGGTACGTCGCCCGACTAAAAGGACGATATCTTGGTGACCAGAAAATTCTCCATGAATTTTTTTAAATAAAGATGAAAGCATACGGATTTTTTATATTCTAACCAAAAATATATAAAAAAGAGGAAAAAAGAAACGATTTGACGATTTCTTCAATGAATCGGTTTCTTTTAAGAAAGCGGATAAGAGATCGTCCTCTGCATGGAACTTATCCCTTGAAATCCTTGGAGATTCAATAAAATTCTTTGAACCTTGTGAAATTCCTTGAAATACCTTAAAATCCCTTCAAATCTTTAGAAATCCTCTAAAATTCTTTGAAATTTCTTAAATGTCCTGTAATTCTTCGGAATCTGTTAAAGGACCTTAAAGTCCTTAAAATCTTCTGCGATCCCGTAAAATCCTTTGAAAAGCCTTAAAATCCATGGAAGTTCGTTGAACTCCCTTAAAATACCATGATATGTTTGGAAATCTTTGAAATTATTTAAACTCGTGAAATTTTTATGAAATCTGACGAAATCGCTTGAAATCCGCGGATATTCTCTGGAATCACTTGTAATTCCTTGAAATCCATTGACGTATTTGGTATCTTTTAACTCTTTTGGAATCCTGTATAATTCCTCCACAACGGTGAAATCCTGTGAAATCCTTCGAAAAAATTTGAAATTCTACTTTAAATAATTGAATACATCATTCGTTTTGTAGTTTATCTATTTTTTGTATAAATTCTTTCAAAGAACTCGATTGTCGGAAAACCGGCTGTACTCGGGATCAGGTTTTTTGCAATTTTCCTCTCCCTTGGCCAAACGTCCAGTCAAATGCGGCGTGGATTTACGCCGAACGCCCTCGATTTCGCTGAGTTTTGGAGAAAGGTACGGTACAATAGGTTTTTAAAACTCCAGTGGTATATGACTTAACTGTCGCTCCCTATTGGTAATAATAATAAAAATAATACTTATAGATGTATTCTATAATAATTTTTCTTGATTTGCCAAAAAATTATAAGATCTTCATTATAAGAAAGTAACTATAAGCCCAAACTTGATTTCCTATATTATTTTTTCGTAAGGGTAGGTACAGTAAGTTTAGTAAAATATATTTCGGTGGCCAACTCGAGAAGCTCCAAAATCCCATTGAGAACATCAGCGCCCTCCCGGAGTGACAATCCTACTTTGATTTCGAAAGTATACCAAAAAAATACTTCAGACGGTTGAATCTCAGTAAAAAAGAAATGATTGAGGCGAATTGAAAGAAATACACTAGGTGCTCCCGTGAATCTTGTTTTGCGACAGACACGAATTGCAACAGTGTGTGAATTCCTGTAACATCGTGCAGAAGTAATTTATCGTCAAGTCAATCATATTCGTACGAATTCGACGGAAAATTTTCAGGGTAGCCAATTCGTTTAAATGCGTCAGCATTTTTCAATTTCAGTGTAAGCAAATTCATTTTAATTCGCGCGATATGAAGCCAAACTCCAATTCGACTAAATTCGTCACCGCGAGTACTGTTAGTGATTGGCGACTGGCCTATTCAATCGAACTCGTAGGGTATACAAACGCACTGGACATAAAGGATTCGTTGTAACTATCTAGCAGGAAGTCCCGTAGCTCAGTGGTCGCCCTCTGGAAGCATACAATTTGGATCGCTGGTTCGAGTTTCGAGGCATGCACTTTATATTAATTTTTTCGAAATGACCTTGACCACAAATTAAGGCGAATTGACACGTATTCAATTTGCGCTGGCTCAATTCGTTTCAACGAATCAGAAAGCTGGATTCAAACGAAGTGAAAAATCTTATTTAGACTGGAAACTCAAAACTCAGATCAGATATCGCTACTCCTTTTGGCGCCGTAAGGCGCACGTTTTCTATAATACTGTATTGTTCATGGCGATCAGGATGATCAGCTATTGGCTAAACTTGGCGCCTGCGTAGAAAAATAGACTCTACTGTGCATGCCCAAAATTGCAGCGAATAACTCGTCCTCATTAATAATAAAAAATGCTAGAAAACTAGAGTGGTCAAATCTGCTTTGAGTTTTGCGTATCCAGCCTAATTCACCTCAATACGCTCCAAAAAGTTTTTTCACCCGGATACTTATAAAATTTTTCCGAAAAACCTGAAGACTGGAGGGTTAGTGCAACTTTTGAAAGTTAACGAGATTGCTATTAGATACGAGTCTCGTCGATTAGGTCTTTAAAACAGCTGCTTAATTCTCGGATGCTTAACCTATGTAACCCCTTAGGCTCTACGAATGTTAATAGTTTCGCTTTTGCAGCCTGTGTCTGAATAAGGCACGATCAACGTGTACGGTAGGATGTATGTGGTTGCGTCGGAGTCTGCGAAGGTAGGTACATAACGCGAATACCAACTTAACTGAGAGAGCCGATCGCCTTTCTCAGAATTAGATAAGTCCCTTTATTGGTGATCGGATCACAGCAGTAGCAGTAGCACTAGCAGTAGCAATGGCAGCAACCAAGTTCAAGGTTGGCTAGTTAAAAATAACTTGCACAAGTCGCTGCCTCTCACCGGTAGTTCGATCATTCGCTTGCCCGAATATGTAATGCCAATTGAACCTTTTGATCCGAGGGTCTTTCGAAAGAGCCAAGACAGCTCTCACAAAAAAGTGCGATCCCCATTCGGGCTGGAAAGTTCCGAGAGGCGGCGCTGATGCAAACTATAATTTTAGGATTCAAACTCGGGACTGCGTTCATTCTTTTCAGCGCTGCCTCTCAGAAGTTTCCGGTTCGAATCAGGCTTGGCACCCGAACCTCAGAGCTGTCGCCACTCCTTTTGGCGTCATAGGGCGCACGTTTTCTATAATTCTGTATTGTTCATGGCGATCAGGTTGATCAGCGATCCCTCGTGAAAAGAAATACCAACTGAATAACAATTTCGGACTAGATTGAAACAAAGTTAATATATACCCCTGAATTTATACTCCTTCTTCTTCTTTATTCATAATGTTTCCCCTTAGGGCTTACATAACTTGATTCAGCTACTCTTATACTTCTATGTGACTTTCGATTCCTTTTTCTCCTCCTTTCCTTCCCACACATGCCTTCCATTCTCTGTTTTTCACACTCCCTAATTCTTCTTCTTTAACTCCTTTAGCTTTTTCTAATTCCTTTATCCATTCTTCTTTCAGTCTCTCCTCCCCTAAAATTTTTTTAACAACCTCTTGCCATCCTTCCTCTACTTATTCACATACACTGCATTTTTTCTTCTCCTTCTAATACATTGCTTCTTTTACTTCATTTCCCAGTCTCCATCTAACTATTCTTGTCCATATCTTCTACCCAAATCCTCTTTTCAGATATTTTGGCGCTTCTTCTTTTTTTATCACCTCATACCATTTATTGTATCTTGATTCCCCTATTCTCCCTCATATTTCTATTATCTTCCTTTCTTTATCTCTTTTTTTCAATTCCTTATAGACTCTATTTCCTTCTTCGTCATCACTCGATCTCTAAAAAACTCTTTTCTCTTTTCTTCCCATCGCGCTAACTCTACGGCCCTGTTTCTTCTTTCTTCCACCTCTTTGTAACACTTTCTCGCTAACTCCGCTCCCTTTCCCTCTCTCAGTTCCTCTTCAAATTTCCACGCCATGCCAGCGTATGAAACAACCTATTTTCACCTTTCCACTTCGCTGTCCTTTTTTCTCTTTCCCCCTTTATTCACCTCATTACCTTCGTTTTATCTGTATTAAGCCTTGATTTTGCCTATCCAAGTATTTTTTTGAAACCCGTAATTAAACCCGTTAGTCTTTCTTCATTATTTTCCAACATCACTTATCATCCGCATATGCCAGTGTATATATTTTTTCTTTTCCTAGCCCTACTCGACCCCATTTTTTGCTCATTTCCTGTTCCGAATCTGAAATTAGTATATAAAACTGGAGCTTTTCCTCTCTCTAAAGATCTCTGCTACTCTTTCCCTTAAACCTTATCTTATCTCATTTTTCTCCATAGCTTTATCTATCTCTTTCCTGTTCACTTGTTCAATAGGTCGAACGCCGCCCTCAAATCCACAAACATTGGTGTCATGTCCCTTTTCTCTCCATTGATCCTTCTATTTATAATATGATTTAGTACATAAATATTATTTATCGCTCCCATTTCTTCCTAAATCCTATCTTATTCGGCGGAATTATCATTTTTTCCTCTACTTCTTTCTTTAACCTCTGTAATACTATTGTCACATATATCTTATATAATTTCGGCATCAATGTCACCCCCTGCAATCTTCAACCCATTCCTCTTTTCCTTTTTTTCCACTATTGTTACCTCTATCCCTTCCTTCCACATTTATGGCCAATGTACCCATTAATCCTTCTTTTTGTTCTTTCAGCCCATTACTATCTTTTCTCTTCCCTATAAAATCTTTCCTTATTCCCATCAACATTCCTCACATTCTCTCACTCACTCACTCACTCACTCTCCCTTTTCTATTTTTTCTCTTTGCCTCCTGTGCCTCCCACCTGTATCCCTTTGTTACCCTCTCTGTCACCCCCCCCCCTCAACTAGCCAAGTCTCCTTCATCATGACAACTTTCGATTGACCACAATTTTTCATGAATTCACTATCCTTTCTTCGTAGGCCATCTACAGTCCAGTAGCTTGTATTGCATTCTTCCCTCCTTTCATTTCTTATAATTTTTCTTTCCTTATTTCATATCTTAACACTTTTTCATTCCCGCAATCTCTTATTTTCCTCCCTTCTGCTCCATTCTAACCTACTACTTGTATTCTAGTATCTGTATTCTCCTATACTTAACTCATGTTCTTTTTCCCTCTTTTTCTTCCCTCTTTTGCTATTTTTCTTGACTTATACTGCACATTCCTTACCTTCCATGTGAAATCATCCTCTATTCTCTCCGCACATTCACATAACGCCCTTTTCTTTATCATCACTCCCGCCTTATGTTTCCTATTCTTTAATTTCACCGAGGTCTTCTAGGGACCAGCACATAACTTTTTGAGACAGAATTAAGAGAGGCCTATACTGCATGAACACGTAGCCTTTAGGTGGTATTTCTTCTCACGGAGGATTGGCTAAACTTGGCGCATGCGTGGAAAAATAACCTCCACTGCGCATGCCCGAAATTTCAGCAAATAGCTTGTCGCCAGAAATAATAGAATATGCTAGAAAATATGCGCCCTACGGCGCCAAAAGGAGTGGCGACATCTGCTCTAAGTTTTGGGTGTCCAGCCTAATTGACGATGATTTTGATGACCATATCCTAGCAAAGTTTATGCTTTAAAAACGACTGTCTTAAGTATCAAACTAAATTTTTATGTCTCTGGAAATCTTAATTTATAAATAACCAAAAATGTAAAAACTTCCAGTAGCCGCTTTAATTGATCCACTCCCGATCAAAAAGAAATACGCGTGGATTCAGCCTGAGAAGTACTGTCCTGAAAGTCAATTTTAAAAATCGTTCTAATTTTGATGTTGAGAACTGATACTTGTAGAGAAATTTAAGGCGCATCTTTTTTCCTCTTGCAAAAATTTGTAGGATTTGTGGTTTTTGAAGTAATGGGTAAAAAGTAAATTTTTCGAGTACAAAAAATTTCAAACTTTTTTCACTTCAACTCGCGCTATCTTAGCCAATTTTGAGAATTTTTCGATTTTGTTGATTGTAAATTACGTGTTTGAGTCTTCTAAAATGAGCGAATCTCAAGCAGGTCAAGTCGGATACCAGAATAATGCTTAAGATATCAGCATTAAAATAATTTATTTATCAGACATTTTAAACGATAATTTATTGAAATAATACTTTATTAAAGACTACTTTTAACCTTTTTCATCAATAATTTCCACATATTCAGCTTCAGTTCCCATTCGTTTTAATCTTTTTAATTTTTGCGAATATGTGCCAAAATTCCTATCGCACTGGCACAAAATGTGTCCGTGACTGATGATATAAACCGGGATAGCTCCGTGCAATATATTCAGTTTGGTACAAATATCCAACTCAAAAAGTGCTTTCGAAATATTGGACTATAACCATCTTAAGCCTGAGATATAATTTTTTTATAATAATAATAATAATAATAATAATACTTTTGCAGCTATTCTAGAAAATAATCCATTCAATAGTTCTTTACTTTATTTATAGTATATTTTAGAAGGGAACTACAAACGTTTGCTATTATTTGTTTTGGTATACGACTTGACCTTCATATCATCCGCTGCAACACGTTCGTAACCGAGGAGGCACGTGCATTGGTCAGCGTCAAGATTGCCGGCTGCAATTTAAAACATTCATAATTTTTTAACCATTAACCAGATTGAGCTAAAACCTCCCACAAACTTTTGTTGAATCCTAATCAACAAATTTCTCACAGAAAGTTTGAAATATTTACGTCTACCTTTCTCAAATTGTTCCAGGAGACTTAAAATAGTAATTAACTATTAATGAAATCGAAAAATTCTGAAAACTGGCCAAGTTAGCGCGAGTTGAGGTGGAAAAAGTTTGAAATTTTTTGTATTCAAAAAATCTACTCTTTACCAATTACACTCATCTCGCGTAACTGTGCCGCCCGTTCATGTACCAGCTTCACGGTTGTTCACGCTTGACTGCTTTCGTCTTCCTACCTGAGCGTCCCTTGACGCTCTACCTGTATACTCTTCGCTCTTCTTTCAGACTGTCAGTGCCGTATCAGAAATTGTTTACATCGCGACTCTCTTGTCATATACTCTTGTACGTGTGCCGGGTTCAGAGGCTATATGCAGAGCCGTCGAGAGCTTCTCCGGACCCTGGGGCTCTATATTATCCCCCCCCCCCTTCACGTTCTTCTGACGCTGATTTATGAAAGATTTTCAATTGCCAAGCCCTAGTTTCCAATTAGGACATAGACAGAATAATATTTGCGAATTATTTAAAATTAAAATGCTGGATGTATCATGCATTTCATGCTGGTTATATCATACAGTGAACTTACTTTGTTTTTGAATATTAGCTTTCCTAGCCTTCTTTGAAGCAAAATCGTCAGTAATAGCTTTCATGTTGTCTGTTCTCGCAAGTAGGGCTTCCACAGCTAGTACTCTCGGAATCAGTAGCCTGCTCTGATACATTGTGGACCGCAGGTCGCTTTTAATTCGTTGTAGAGCAGAAAATGATCTTTCAGCTTTAGCTACTGTTACGGGGATTGTCAAAAAGATGCGGAGGGCAATGCACAAATTTGGAAACAAAGAAGTTAGATTGGTTCTTTGAAGAGCATTGAGTAACTGTAAAGGTTGCAGAGTTTCTTCGCCAAAATTTGCAACAAAAATCGACTTCAACATCTTAACTTCATCCACAAGCTCATACTGCAGGTCTGTGGAGTATCTGTTCACCAGATCAGTTGCTTGTTTTCCAATTCCGTTTTCCGATAAAGTGCAAAACTCCCAAAGAACAGATAAACATTTATAAAGTTCGTTCGTTGCTTCAAACCGCTCAGTTACATCCTGAATTACATGATCTAGGATAACGTAGTACACTTTTCGTTCGAATTTCACATCTGATGCAGCATTTTCTACTCTGTCATCTTCAGAGTCTTCGTGGTCGACCCCGTCTGCCATTCTCTTCCACTTGCGACCTCCCTTGGTTTTCTCTTGAAGAGATTCAGGCCATCCAATGTTTCTTGCCACAGTGACATCTTCGTTCCAAATTTTCTCCCATCCTTCATCACGCAGAGCTTGCAACACTACAATTAAGCTGTTTAAATTTTTACACGTGACATCAAGCGTTGCCCCTCGCGCCTGACTTACTTTATTCACAATGTCAATGGCTTTTAAAACTTTCACCCAAATCGATGCCATAAGTAAGCCATTTAATGCCCGTACATGCTTTTTGAGTCCATTGATATTGCCACAACATTCTGCTGACAGATTCAATAATGACAACTCATCCAGTGCTTCTGCCACTCCTAGAAAATGATCAGCAAGCGGTTTCACGGCGTCAATCCTGTCCGACCAGCGACTTCGAGAGGTTGAATGCAGAGAGCAGTTTATTTTGTCCTTCAGTGTTTCCCATCTCTGTGGACTAGAACTAAATACTGTGTACAATTTTTGCTATGACACCGAAAAATGTGAGGGCAGCAAGACAACTCTCAGCTGCTTGTTCTCCACTAAGGTTGCGAGAGTGACAAGCACAGGTAGAATAGGCAGCTAGACTGTTGGCAGCCAGTATTCTCGCCTGAACTCCTCTATAGGCACCTTTCATATTGCTGCCGTTGTCATATCCTTGTCCTCGACAATGTGCCAAAGGGATTTTAAATTCCTCCAGTTTTGACACTATGAGCTGAGCAATGGCTTCATCCGTTTTTTGAATACACTTAACAAAGGTCAGTAGACGCTCTTCAACTTCATAGGTTCCTCCATCTTCATTAGTGAAATTGACATATGGAATTAAAAATGCAGTTTGTTCAACGTGAGCGAAATCTGGAGTTGCATCTACAATCAGTGGAAAATACTTTAGTTTTTCGCCTTCTTGAAGAATACAATTTATTACTTCGTTTGCACAGACAAACATAAATTTATTTTGAATATCTGCTGATACGTAAGTAATGCACCTGTAATCTTTCTCCAGTTTCTTGAGAGTGACGGACTTTTCTTAGGTGGTCATTAAAAAGCGGGTCATATGTTGCTAGAAGTTCAAGGATTGCGAGGAAGTTACCGTTGGATGAGTCTCCAATTTTGTCACTGTCCTCGCGGAAAGCCAAATCTATTTCAGCAAGAAAGAAGGTTACATGGAGAAGTCTTCTTAGAATTTCTTTCCACACTTCTTGCTCGTGTTGTATGTTCTTAAACAATAAGTCACTCAACAAAGTTTCTGTTTGTAATTTTCTTCGTTCTGTTTTCCATTGAACACAAGAATTTTTGTGCGAGACACTACTTTCATGTTTAGGGACTTTGTCGTGTAGCTTCCTGCACTTTCGTGCTGCGGAATAGCTTTCAGGTGATGCCAACGCTGATTTTTGAGCTTGCGGAAGTGTGCTGTAAATTCTGCATGGTAAACAATAGAGGGCTTCCTTCGCTCTGCTCCACACTAACCAGCCTCTAAACACCATCTCACAGTTCCCTAGTTTCTTCTTGAAAATAGAGGTCGGTAGCTCACAACCTATACAATCTTTTGGAGAACACTGTGGTAAACTGTCATGCGATTTTTTTTATGTCAGAGTCAATGTTAAAAGTGATTGATCCGATATCAAAATTTGTTTCAATAATGGGGGGTAATGAAGGCTAAAGTCAAGATGAAGAACGTGCAGATAAATTATCACTGGCAGTGTCATCCTCAGTGTTAGAAGTGGGTGATCCTACATCGGAATATAGTTCAATAATGGGGGGTAATGAACGAAAAATTGGAGATGAAGAAGGTGCAGTTAAATTATCACAGGCATTACCATCCTCGGAAGCTGTTTCTAAGAGAGTGAGACTGTCAACGTTATCGGCTGTGTCTTCGTGAGGTTCCAAAGGGCTTGATGTTGAAGAAAGCTCTAATGAAGCTTCGGCCTTAGGACCAGAAACCTTCAAAAATCTGTTCAAGGAAAGTTGTCCTTTCGATGCCTCCTTTTCTCGGTCTTCTTCTTCTTTCCGCTTCTGTGCACCCGACTTATGTTTGTAGCTCATTTTTAGCACAATACCGCGTATTTTACGCACAAACATACAAAAAAGAGTTTTTATTCACTAATTAACTTTGAAAACGACTTCTGATGACGAATCCAAACCGAAAACTAAACTCTTAATCAAGATGAATCGGTAATCTCGTAGGACTAAAGAATTATTTATAAGATGTCTGCTATCGCTTATATGTTTATAGACGCCCACTTTCGCTTGAGTGTTAAGGCTAAGAACGATACTTGGTGTCGCTCGATATTTTTTTCTATTTATAAAATGATGCTTATACAATGGGAAGTAGTAACTTAAAAAATTTT
>JAUMHM010000001.1:15803918-15820691 GCA_032362435.1 Melikaiella ostensackeni | reverse complement strand
GTTCCGCAGAGCGGTTTCTTGAGTCGACCGAATAGGAAAAAGTCGCAGGGAGCCAAATCAGGTGAATTCGGTGGTTGCTGGAGGGTATTCGTTTCGTTTTTAGCCACATGCTCACGGATAACGATGGCATTGTGCGACGGTGCGTTATCCTAGTGCAAAATCCACGAGTTGTTTGCCCACAAATCCGGTCTTTTTTGGCAAATTGCTTGACGCAAACGTCTCATAACGCCCAAATAATACTCCTTGTTGACGGTTTGGCCTTCCGGAAGGAATTCATGATGCAAACCGTAAGCATCACCTTCTTCTTCGACTGAAAACGACGTGGTTTTTTCGGCCGCGGCTCATTGGGTGAAAGCCATTCACTCGCTTGATATCTGGAGTGCGTGTCATACTCATAAGTCCACGTCTCATCACCAGTAATTATTCGTTTGATGAATGATGGGTCGGAGTCGACCTTGGAAAACATGTCTTTTGCGACATCAACGTCATCCCTTTTTTGCATGAAATTCAGGTCTTTCGGCACCAGCTTTGCAGCGACACGTCTGAGGCCTAAATCAATAACCAAAATGTCTAAAGGGGATCCGTAAGCAATGTTCAACTCCCCTACAATCAGTCTAATGGTCAATTTGCGGCTGACGGTCATCCGCTCTTTGATTTTATTGATGTTTTCTTCAATTTTCGCCGTCGGCGGCCTGCCACTGCGTTCGTCATCCTCGACCGACTCACGACCACTTCTGAAGCGTCCGTGCCAGCGAAAAACGTTCAATCTCGTTAGAGTATCGTTGCCGAAACACTTCTCCAACATTTCCAAAGTCTGCGCACCGTTAAATCCATTTTTAACACAAAATTTAATGCAAACTCGTTGATGCAAAGTCGATGACATTTTTTTTTGTGAAAAATCGAAACCACACACAAAGAAAGATGTAGGTACACAATACGGCGTCACTTCAATAAATGTCAAGCTATCAAGCTAAAAATCTGACAGAACGTCAATGATACTTCTAACAACACAACAAAATAATAAGAATTGAAATCGGCCGAACGAGAGCGCCACACGGTGACGAGTCCTAAAACTTTTTGATCAAGGAACCTTTCAGTGACCCAAAGATAACCTGAAAATGCTAAAATCTGTAACATTTCTATAAGAAATGAGGTTTTTTTGAACACACTAATTTTAGTTGATAGGACGTAGATATAACCTCAAATTGTAAATATTTTTACAGCTTTTCTCAATATTGAATGTTTTTTTTGCTGAAATATCCATCTCTGTTTGAAAGAGATAAACATAACCTTAAATTCTCAGAACTTGTTCAGCTTTTCCACAGAATTGATTACATGATTTTTTCTTAATAATGCCAATGTTCTTTTTAAAGCGTGAACATAACCGCAAATTGTAAAGCTTGTTATTGCTCTTCTCAATACTTGATGATATTTTTCTTAAAATAACCTATTTGATTTGAAAAAAAACTGAACATGCAACCTTTAATTCCTAAAGCTTGTTCCACCGCACTTGATGATTTTTCTTTTAAAGTATCTGTTTCCGTTGAAAGTCCCAAAGATAACCTCAAATTGCTAAGGCTTGTTAGATTTCTTCAAGAATCATTAATTTTTTTGAATATCATTTTTTTTAAACGTATAGAAAACCTCAAGTTGTTAAAGCTTTCTTCTCTAAAAATCGATTTTAGTTGAACGAACATAAGCATAATCTGAAATTCTTAAAGCTTGTTGAAGTTTTTCTCAAAATTTTTAATGATTTTTTTCTTCTAAAATATCCATCTTTTTTGAGAAAATTCAAACATAATCTTAAATTCTAATAACTTGTTAGCTTTCCAAAGAATTTTTAATTTTTTCTCGAATATATCAATTGTCAGTGGAAAAAAAAATTGAAATAATAGTTCGTGGTCCAACTATTTGGGTTTGTTAAATATCTCGCTGTTACTCCATTGGTTGGTAGTTGTTACAACCATTTTTTTGCATTACTAGATATATTGTTATTTAAGAAAGTGAATAGTAACAACAATAATAAAAATGATTGTGCCGATCAATAATGCAGCAGTCGTATATTTAGTTGAAATATTTAGTTGAAAAATTCAAACCAAAGCATAACCTCAAATTCTTAAAACTTGTTAGCTTTCTTCAATACATGATGATTTTTCTTTCAAATTATCTTGTAAAATTTCTTTAACATTTTATGTTTTTTTTTTAAAATGTCCACTTTCATTAGAAAAATCCAAATCACACCTCAAAACTGGTAAGATTTTCTCAATACTTGAGGATTTTTATGTTGAAATATTCATTCACTTCGAGAAAACTTTTTCGATTTCCCTAATACGTTATGCTTTTTTTTAGAATATCCAATTTCCTGAAAAAAAACCGAACATAACCTTGAATTCTTAAAACTCGGTTGGCTTTTCTCAAAACTCAAACATTACCTTAAATTCTTCGAACTTTTTAGCTCTTCTCAATACTTGATGTTTTTTTCTTTTAATATATGAACCATTTCCATTGAGAAGACTCAAGCATAACCTTAAATTCGTATAACTTGTGAAATTCCCTCAATACTTAATAATTTCGTTTTGAAGTATCCATTTACTTCAATAATAGTTATACGATTTCCTCAATATGTCATGAATTTTTTTTAATATCCGATATTCTGAAAAAAAACCCGAACATAACCTTGAATTCTTGTAACTCGGTTGGCTTTCCTCAAAACTCAAACATAACCTTAAATTTCTCAAACTTGTTATCTTTCCTCAATACTCGATGATTTTTATTTTAATATATGAATCATTTCCGTTAAAAAGACCCAGCGTAATCCTAAGTTCTTATGACTTATTAGATTTTCTCAATACTTGATGATTTTTCTTTTAAAATGGACTGATGCTCTAGTTATGCGCCGTGTGAGTACACAATTGTGCAATTTCCTAATCCGAATTTTCTCGAACGCTCCGGCTTCAATGTGCATGTAGACAGACGGTCATATCTTGTTCGTAACATCTCGGCTTTAGTTCAGATGTCATGACTAATCAAAGACTTGCACTACTAAATACAAATAATACTTTAAGTAACGATAAGCGCCGTGATATAAAAGGAAATTAAAAGTTGGGTAATTATTATTATAACTCATTTGCTCATTACTATTTATTTTGCCCAAATAACAAGTAACCAAATCGCCTTGACAGATGGATGACAATTAGGCTGGACACCCAAAACTTAGACCAGTTGTCGCCACTCCTTTTGGACCCGTAGGACGCATGTTTTTTATAATCCCGTATTGTTCATGGTGATCAGGAAGATCAGCTATTGGCTAAACTTGGCGCATGTGTGGAAAAATAGCATCTGATGCGCATGCCCGGAATCTTAGCGAATAGC
Source organism: Melikaiella ostensackeni (assembly GCA_032362435.1). Taxonomy (NCBI): domain Eukaryota; kingdom Metazoa; phylum Arthropoda; class Insecta; order Hymenoptera; family Cynipidae; genus Melikaiella; species Melikaiella ostensackeni. The sequence goes on along the minus strand of JAUMHM010000001.1, from coordinate 15,817,319 downwards.
TGGTCATCATGAATAATAGAAAATGCCAGGAAATGTGCGCCCTACGGCCACCAAAAGGAGTGGTGATATCTGCTCCGAGCTTTGGGTGTCTAGCCAAATTCAGTCCAACACTCGACGATACTCTAAATGAGAAAGAAACAGTCACAAAAATATGCATTTTCCCTAGATAAAATGAGACGGCGAGGCTCTTTTTTGTTGCTTCTCAAAACTACGAGGTTCGTTTGATAAGTTTGGTAAAAAAGCAAGACAAAATTTTTGTTTTCGAAAAGTTTGCCTTTATTTATCAAGAGAGTCTCCTTCGAGGGCTACACACTTAGTCCAGGGAGATTCCTCACTAATGATACACAGTACGTTCCTGTTATAGTTTTACCCTTCTTCAAGCAATCAAGGAGGATAATCCCTTCGGAATCCCCAAATACTGTGGCCATCACCAGTCTAGCTGATAGGCACGTCTTCGCCTTCTTTGGCATACTCTCACCAGGCAATACCCACTGCTTTGACTGCTGCTTTGTCTCGGAGTATCTTTTCGGTTGCGTTTTTGATCGGGAGTCAGCAATCGCGGCACCCAATTTGCACACACCTTCTTAACCTCCTGTTTTTCGTGCAAGATATTATAGACTCGTTTAGTGGAGATGCCTACAGCCTTAGAAATCTCACGCACTTTGATTCGTCGATCTTATGAAACCATGTGATGAATTTTGTCCATCATATCCGATGTGGCGACCTCAATTGGGCTTCCGGAGCGCGCTTTATCTTTCGTTTTGGTTCGGCCACATTCAAATTTATTTATCCAAAAGTAAGTGGTTTTCAACGAAGGAGCAGACTCCATTTTTGCGAAAACTACTTATACGTTTACTTTAAACGTATGCTAAAAGCAAACTAAGCGATGGTTTTGGCTAAAGCTTAGCAGAGGTTAGTTTGAAACGTGCTATTTCTTGGCCATATACCACAAAGTTCATTCTGGCGCCATCTAGCGGGAAATTTACCTTATTTAACATACTTGGGTAAGAGAGGCAAGTGAAAGTAGCGAAGCGTGCGACGTGGGTATGAAGATCAAGAAGAAAATGTAATTATTTCTGTAATTAGTTTTTAATTTTATTAAGTAGTCTATGTAGAGTGTAAGAAATATTGTGAATATCGTAAATGTGTAACAAATCCGGATAAACACTCTGTCATACGTATACCTGGAAGAATTGTACGCACATCATGATAGGCGGAGTCGAGGGCAACATTTGCATCCGACAGTGGTAGCAACATCGTGCTGGGACTCTAACGGTCTTAGGTCATGTCCCATAATTGCCAATAAAAATTCACTTCAACCCTGAGGATTTTGCTCTAAGTACACTGTTAAAAATTTCTGTTAGAGCTTTTCATTAAATGTATTGGAAGTTTATTTCCGAGACGTAAGGTAACGTTCCAATACATGATATTGTAGTTTTGAAATGCTGGTATTGTAACATTGCCATATATGTATTGCAATATTCCATTACATGTAATGTAATATTGCGGAAGAAAGTTAAAAAAGAAACTCGTATTGTGAAAGTGTTGTAAAATCCCAAACAAATTTAACAGTGTAAATATCTTTGGTCTCTTGACTCATCTATTATTAATTTAAGATTCATAACGCTATTTTCCATCTCCTCTCATACAAAGACTTATGCTAATGAGATCTTAGGCTTTGAATGCTTCTTTCAATAACGGATCAAGTTTATAAAAGTGCAAATGGTCAAGGCACTCTCTCATAAAATTCACCGCCTACACTGGCATATTTATGTGGGTTTATTGCAGGTAGAGGTTCAAGCTGATACATTGAATTGTCTCTTAATTATCTACTGATACATAGTAATTTGCATCGAGTTCATTTCTTCGTTATTGTTAGGTTTATGGTGAGAAAAATTCATTAATAAACCTAATAATAACGCAGATATGAACTCGATCCTACAAATTATTTTGTATTGCAAATTTGATCCTAATGAGAAGGTCAGCATTACTAGAATGAAAATTAAGTCTCTAAGCACAGATTACGTTTAGCTAGAACCAATTTTGACTAAAAAGTGCTTGTCCATCCCAGATCTTTAAAAATATGTTTTGGGAAAGCCTCCCAAATGTGTTAAGCCGTTAATGAAAAAAAATCTTTAGGCTCCTTTTCAGGAAATTTTAATCAAAAATTTTTTTGTGAGGTTATCAAGATTCGTGATAGTGAATCGTTACTAAGTGGAAAAAATGCGAATATCTTTTCTCGAAAGAACGGTAGTTATCATACATGTATTCCCTATTGAAAATTTTGACGTCGTAAACTACATAGTAGAATACGTAATTTACTACGTCGTCAAATATGTCGTAAACTACGTCGCCAATGATGTCGTAAGCTATGTCGTAACGTACGTGGTATACTATGTCGGAAATTGGGATAGTAAACGGTGTAGTTTACGACATCGTTTACGACATACTTTACAACGTCCTGGTTTAGACGTAGTTAACGACATAATTCACGACGTCCTGGTTCACTGTATCATAAAAATTATTTTTTTATCTACAACAAGTTCTTTTACGGATTTTAATTATGATTTAGAATAAAACAACAATATTGAAAATTCCAACATCGTAAAATGCATAGTAAACTACGTAGCTTCCTACATTGTAAACTATGTCGTAAACTACGCCGTAAGTCAAGGTTTCAACAGAAATGTTTATAGGGCATAGCAATCTCAATTATGACAGACATAAGGTAGGGCTCGCAAATAGCACCCTCTGCCGTCTGTACGGAAAGGAAAAGCTGCGGTCCTCTTCGTATGGAGAGGGCTTTGGGGTCACGCATAGGCCTACAAGGGGACGCAACGGGTTTATCTAAGCATCAGAAGCTCTTCTGGCCTCAACCCTAACAATAATAATAAATACGTCGTAAACAATATCGTAAACGGTGCCGTAAACTATGTCGTAACCTACGTCGTAAGCCAGGACGTCATAAACTAGAACGTCGTAAACTATGCCGTAAACCCGGACAACGTAAACTGTGTCGTAAACTATGTCGTGAACTACGTCGTTTACTATCCTAATTTCCGACATAGTATAAGATGAAACCTTTTAGCATCAATAACAAATCGAGAGAAAATGATTTTTGCGCAGACACATTTCAATTTTTCAGTAACTGGACACAGCAGATTCAGAAAACATGAGAAATTTATTATTTTTAGCAGTTCAGTAGACTTGGAGTCTACAGTTTTCAACCGATTCGCCTAAAAATTTCAGGATAAACTGACTAGATAAAGCTTCCGGAGTCTTTTTCAGGAAATTTTGGTTCAATAAATATTTCTAGAGATATTCTACTTTTTATGTCCGAAACTTGATTTTTTAGCAGTTCAGTCGACCTGTAGCCTACAATGTTCAACCGATTCGTCTAAATTTTTTAGGATAACTTAACTAGATCAAACTTCAGTGCTCCTCTTTAGGCAATGATTTATTAATTATTTCTAGAGATATTTCACTTTTCATGCCCAAAATTCGATTTTTAGTAGTTCAGTAGACCTGTGGCCTCCAATATTCAACCGATTCGTCGAAAAATTTCAGAATAAGTTAACTAGATGAAGCTTCTATGGTGTTTTTCAGGAAGTTTTGATTCATCAATTATTTCTAAAGATATTTCACTTTTTATGCCCAAAATTCGATTTTTTAGCCTACAATTTCTAACCGATTCGTCAAAAAATTTCAGGATTAACTGACATTTTCATTGTTTTATCAAATCATATTATGATGGACAATAGTAAAGCCTCTTTATCTTTTCAGCAACTGCTACTTTGACTTCAAAACATCTATATAATGACCTACGTTTTTCAGTCGATTACGCAAAAAAAATAAGCCTTTCAAGGACACACTGTAGAAAATGAGCAATTATTTATTAAAGTTGTCTAAATGATTAAGAGTTTTTGTCAATTTGAGAAACGCGACAGCAACAATTCAATGACGAGTTGATTCCGTTAAAAAAATTGAGCCTATTCATGGAGAAAGGGGTAAAAATAAGTATTATTTGTTTATAGGAATTGTTCAAATAATTTACATTTGCTGTCAATAAAAAAAATGATAACAAGAAATCATTGGTAAGACATTTTTAGTTGATTCCTTAAAAACAATTGAGTTTATTCATGGAAGAATAGTAAACATGGGCATTTGTTTATAAGAATTATTGAGAGGAATAATAAATTTTGTCAATTCTGAAAATTCAAGTCACGCACATCACTAAAACAAATACATGAAAATCCATTAAAAATTGAACCGATTGATGGCGATTTTTGTCCAAAAAAGTGCTTTTTGGCACTCTGTGAGGCGCGCAGTGGGGCAAAAAGAACGTCCGTGGACAAATTGATTTCCAGGCCACAATTTTTATTTGTTTTGAATATTCTTTTTTTTCAAATGAAAGGAAATAAAATTTCGCGTGAAACGTCCATTTTTTAGAAGAAATTAATTGTTACTTTTTTCAATATGTTAAACAAAGTGAAAAAAAATTTTTGTCACTTTGGCCGAGCACTGTTTTTATAAAATATTTATGTTTAATCCAAAATGCCTTATATGAGTGACCAAACTATATGAGAACATTGCTCAATGGTAGTTTAGAAATTTAAAAATTATCGCATTTGTTATAAACAAATAACCACTTGAAAATAGTGTCGTAGGTATGAAAAACTGATTTTCCTCATAAATGTTTTAAATTTGCTAAGAGCTGAATGACCAAACACTGCTGATCCCACGAAACCATTTTCAAGTAGTTTCTTGTTTATGACAAATCATATGAATGGGAGATGATTATGCTGAAGAAATAAAATCTTATAGCTGAAGAATTTGCAAATGATGAATTTGTTCATAAAAATTTTTTGAATAAAGAATGATTATCATTTAAAACTCCACTTTCCATAGTTAACTACCATACGTGAGAGATGTATAGTTGATTCATTTAAAAAAACTAAACTTATCTACTGAAAAATGGTAAAATGATGCATTCGTTTATAAAACTTATTTAAATAATGAACGATTATTCTTTAAAACCTTTATTTCCGTAGTAGATTACCATCAGCGAGAGATGTATAGTTAATTCTGTTGAAAAAACAAAACTGATCTATTGAAAAATGGCCGAATTATGCATTTGTTTATTGAATTTGTTTAATCAATTATGCATTTGTTTATTAAATCTGTTCAAATATTACACAATTCTTGTCTAATAGCACAATGTTGCATCGGAAGACGATTGACAAGATACCAGTACTTGATTCTGCTGGAAAAAAACTAAATCTTTCTATTGAAAAGTGGGCTGAGGAATTTGTTTATGAAATTTTTATAAACAATCAATAATTCATGTTCAACTTCCTACAATCAATAAGAAATTATTTGACTTTAATTTTTTTCAAAAAATATTGGTAAATATTGGTCTGATGTACTTCCTTATCGCAAATAGAGAAAATATAACTTTTGTCCACTAAATTGTTTACAGCTATCTGAAAAAAATTTGATGTAAATAATACGTATTTCATAATAGGCTTCTGTCTCGAATCTAACTATATCTGGTTAAATCAGAAAATCAAAAAGAAATGGCAGCAATAGAGAAACAATTTTCTCTCATTTTGTTTGTTAATTAAGAAATTTGTGGAACAATTTTGGCGCGAAATTCAAAATATATTTTCAAGCATTGCTTGTTTTTACTAAATCGGGTATATTTTGCATAGATAGGACTCCCACGTTAGATGTTGGTAAAGTTGGTTGCACGAATGCGCACCTCCCACTCATAGTGGCGCCAAGAAGCGCACAATGCATGCAAGGAGGTCGAAAGGAACGCTACGTGGCGCAGGAGAGTGGTTCTCACGGACTTTGTGCGTACATCGTGCAACATAGAGCGTTCTGCAAAGTGGGGGCTGGAATTGGCGTATGAGGCTGTGGACTTTGGGAGGGGCATGTGCAGTCACGCGTGCAGGCACCACTCACGGGATCTGCATGACAACTGGCACGGTCTTCTTGGGTGCAGCAAAGTCGCGTGTATGCACCAATTCATCTCGTTTAAATTGCCCCCTGATTCCATTATTTAGACTCAACATTCCCAATCTACAAAAGTTGACTATACTCAGAAGTTCTGCTTTATTTGTTTATACTCTCTCCCCTTTGGAGGCTTTACTTTTTTTTAGAGCCTTTACAGGAGCGTTACGTATTTTCTTATCTACAATCCTCATATACTACCTTACCAACTATTTCTTACAATATCGTCTTAACAATTACTCCTAATCCTAGACGCTCGCGACCTTGACCTGGGCTTCCGTTCCCTCTTACCACTATCAATCTAATGGTTGTAGCTTAATTTCACAACTACTTTCTTATTCTCCTTCTCTAGTAGTCCTTTTTTGGCTTTTCTCTGACCAGTGTAACCAGTTCTTTCTCTCAACTCTACCAGCTTCTTCATCCATTCCTCGCAGTGAAAATTCCCATTCAAAATCCACTTTATGTTCTCTTCCATACTCTCCCATCCTCCTTCGTCACCTGTATACCTCTCTGACATATGCAACTATGATTTCTGCTCATGCCTACATACCTTTACAAATTCTTATCTTCAATCATCCAAATACCTATATGCTCTTACCCCCTGTTCTATTCTCAATCTCACCAATCTATTGCATTTGCTCTGCTTTTTGATCTTTTTCAGATCTTCCGGTTCCCCCTCCTTTCCTAGTTTTTCTTCAAAATTCCATGATCTTTTCCATTGCCTGACGACCATTTTCTCTCGTTATATTTCTTTCCTCAACATATAACCTGGGCAGCTCCAACCCACCCCCATGACTCCATCTTAGAAATCTCTCATGCAAATTTTTTACTCTTTCGTCCACCTGTTGCCCTTTTTCTTTAAGCTTCGCATTTACCTCATTCACGTCTTCCCTAATAATCTCGTCTTCGCTGTCTTCGTCCTCCTTTGCCGATCTTCTTCCTTTACCCTTTACCCTATTTTTCACGGCCCTAATAGCCTCTTAAAATACTCCGTTTTAAGATTTCCTCATTTATACCCTTTCTTCCTCCTCTTACCCTGTTTATCACTTCCGTTTCCCTCCCCTCCTTTACATCTTGCTCGACCTTTTTCATTTACTTCTTCTTCTCCCTCGGTCTTTTTTCATTTAACATTCTTTCGTGATTTCTTTATCTCCTGTTAAGTTCCCCCTTTTCCATTTTCCCTTTTCTCCATTTTCTTACACCCTCCTTCATCCTGTCTTTACTTTCCTTACATTCATCACCCCATCAACCTCTCCTACGACCCTCTTTATTTCCTTTCGGCCTCACCTCCTTCCTTACCTTATCAATCACTCTTCCAAGTTTCTCTAGCAGCGTGTCTACTCCTTCCTCTTCCGAACTCCCTACCTTTTCGTTTTCCACTTTCTTTAAATTTTCGTAACTTTTCTTTCCCTAAGCTGCCTATTTTCAATCTCCTTTCCCCTTTTTTTTCCTCCCTCCTCATACTGCGTTTGGTCGTTTGTAGTGGTCCGGTGGAGCTACTGCGTTTGCATTGAACTGTCGAACGCAAGCGCAATAGCTCTACCTGCCAAACTTAGCCTCACTGTTCGTATGCGTCTTTTGGGTCTGTGTGTATCAACTTTCTGTATTTTGTACTCTAATAATAGTATCAGTGAATGTGCTCTGTGTTCCGGTGTATATCCCTGTCCTACTACCTGACCCAAAGAAAATGGAATTCTACCGCATTCTGACATACTAATACCTATGTGAACGATAGATCGGTTTATTGTTCGAGTTAAAGGCAAGAGAGAAAAAAAACATTTCTATAGTGCACGTGCTTCTAACCTCCAAATGTCAAAATACCGTTCATGGGTTTTTTAAGTTACTTATATACTTTAGTAATTTATAGATGTAAACTCTGCTGGAATTTTAGAGGAAAATGAACAAAAAAATCCTCTTTTCTCGGCGGAAAGAGAAAATATCGATATCGAGGATACCTGTGATTCATGTGTTAATAACTCTCGTGATTGTAGAAAGAGAATAACAATTGTGATGTAGAAAATAAGAATGCAAACGTTAAGACTACTGAAAACAAAGGGAAAAGTGACTGTGATACATAAAATCGTAAGTTTGAAGTGTTTCAATTATACATATTTGTTATGATTCGCAATTGTTGAATGTTGATTCTAGTAAATGTCCCAATTCGCGTCCATGTCCCTATTTGCGTTCTAACCGAATGAATTATCAGTAAAATAAATAAATTCATACAATCTCCATTAGATTTATACTAATTTTCTCCCTATATATTAGCAACCGAAGTATCTATCATTAGATAGAAAATTAGTTCTTTACAATAACGAATGAAGCGAACGCAAATACCTACAATGACACCTCTTAAGATTTTTAAATTTTCGGTGAAATATTTTGCTATTTTAACAAAACAAAAGTTTTTAATTATAAAATAATACCTTTACTTTCATTAGTAACGATTTAAATTAAATCGAAGTTGATAAGCATTTGATTTTCTGCTCTCAAATCAGATGTAATCCTTAGGTTCACGCAAATTGGGACATTTACCGAATATGAGATGATAGCTCTCTAATTTATATATCATGATTTTACATTTTACCAGAGTGTAATTGTTTTTCTATAAAACTTTTTTAAGATACCCCTGTTATTTTCTGCTATTTTTCGATATTTTCTGAAGAATCCGATTCTTTTTATATTTTCGCAAATATTTTGAAAACTGCACAAAAAATAAAAAATATAGGAATATTCAACAGTTTGCTTTCGTAAGCATCATTTTTTTTCTTGATAAAAATCAAAATAACAATTTTTTGCAGTTGGTGATGTTCCTAAAAACTTTAATCGATGGAAAAAGATATTTCCGTGGTTGTTATTAAATCCACATCATAAAGCTATTTGCTACATTTGTTGCGAAGCTGTGAATAAACAGTTAATTCCACTCAGTGATATATATCGAACCCAGCTGTGATCAATTCACGTCGAGCTTTCGTTGAAAACGGCTTCAACATATGGAAAAATGCTTTGAAAACTTTTCGAACACATGAAAGCAGTAATTTGCATCGCTTTTCCATAAGCGCTAAAGCAAATTTGAAAGAAAACAGCGTCGTTCAGCTCCTTTCCACAGTAAAAGAAAAAGAAATGGAAGCAGCGCGAATAGCTTTGAAAAAGATATTTGCAACGGTCATATTTTTAGTCAAACAAGGACTAGCTTTAAGAGGATCCAATAATGACGAACTCTCAAATCTAACGGAGGCACTAAAGATGAGATCAGAAGACGTTCCAGAACTTGAAAGCTGGCTTAGACGAACGCGAAATGTTTAGCTGCATCACGACGTAGTTACAAAATTATTAACATGCTCGCCAATAAAGTAGAACAATACAATGTAGAACAACTTAAGCTGGCCCACTACTTTGCTATAACTCTCGATGAAACTTCGGATATTTCCAGACTAGAGCAAGTCTCCATTTGCTTCAGAATTGCTGAAGATGATTTATTCATCAAAGAGATTTTTATGGGTTTTTACGAAACAAGCAAAACTAAAGCAGAAACTCTGTTTGAAATTGTGGATGACGTACTCCTTCGATATGGCTTAGGTCTTAAAAACTTAAGAGGCCAATGCTATGACGGGGCTGCGAATGTGAGTGGTAGCTTGACTGTATCGTTAAGGAAATGATTAACTTTATCGTAACTCGCCAAAGAGACTAGCTTGGTTTGAAAAACAAATTTTCTATCTTCCCCTCCCCCCTCCCCGTGGAAAATAAAACTCCATGCCTCAAAAATGTAGGCTGCGTCGGCCTTGACGGTATTTCCTTTGCCTGTGAACGTTATTTCCCTTTCTCCATCCTCCTTAGTATGGCTATTACAAATAAACCATCCCTCCTCTCCTAAGAGATTAAATGGAGTTTTATCCCCTCGATCCACTTCCTTGTGCTTCAAATTTCTCCTAAACATCTCGCTTTCCTCATCCCATACCTCCCCCCCCCCCTAACTCGCCGGTCAAGGCATTTAAATCTCCCCCTAACAACACAAACTCCAATTATATTCAGAAGTTGGTTATTCCTTAATCACTTACATCAAGTATGGGAAAGGTCCCTAACAAGGGCCTCCCTCCTAAGACGGGCTCCCTGCATATTTTTGTACGAACATATTTCAATAAATACGTACACGTATTCGTGCTCAGAATCCTTCTAGTTAGTTACGAAATAATTTTTTTGAAAAATGCAAGTAAAATAAGGAAAGCAGAGAGTACAAATTATTATAGCGCTTTAGATAATGAATTCTGACCTATTTTAGAAGTCCTAATTAAATAGTTTGTGGTGATTCGTAACTGTAAGTAGTTCTTATTTCATATAAATAATTTCCTGAGCTTTCAAACTATTACGTGTTATTTATTAATTTTTATGTCGTTTGAAAAAATGGTATAAAAGATATAGAGGATGTTTGATTCCTAAAACGGGCCCCCCTTCCCTTGAGGAACTGTAGATAGAAGTGTAACCGGTTTTACCTTTGGAGTAGCAACTTATACAGCCGCCAAAAGCAGAAAATTCAATTCATTTTTCAAGGGAATTTACAAGATCTTAAGGGACTTCAAGGACTTCATCAGATTGAAAGAGATTTTTGGGATTTCAAGAGATAAAGAAGGATTCCGTCGGATTTTTAGAGATCTTGAGGGATTCTGAGGAATTAATAACGATTTCCGTAGTTTACAAAGGATTTTAAGAAATTTCAAGGGATTTTGAGACATTTCGAAATATTGCAAAAAGAGGAACAGGATTTCAAGAGATACTAAAGTATTTTCACGAATTTTGAAGAATGTTAGGGGATTTCAAATGTATTTCGAACATTTGAAGGGATTTGAAGGAATTTCATAAAATTTCAAAAGATTTCACGGGCTTTCAAAATATTTGCAAAGATTTTAAAGGATTTCTAGAGATTTCGAAAGATTCCAAAGTATACTCACAGATTTTAGAGGATTTTGTATTTCAAAGGATTTCGGAATATCATAAAGGATTTTAAAGGATTTGAAGGAGTTTTTAGGGCTTTCAAAAGATTGTAATGAATTTAAAAATATTTTAAGGATTTCAAGAGATTCGGAAAGTTTTCCACAGATTTAAAAGATTTTGATGAATTTTAAAGGGATTTCAAAGATTTCGAAGAATCTCGGTAATACTTCGAAATATTTCACGGAATTTCAAAAATTTTGAACCGATTTTTAGAAATTTTTCAGGATTTTGAGAGATCATAATTGATTTTTATAGCATTTTGAAGATATTGAGCATTCTCAAGGATTCCATAAGATTTCATGAAATCTCAAAGAATTTCAAAGAATTTACGCAGTTTAAAGAGGATTTCAAGGGATTTCTAGGGAGCACAATCTTTTTAAATGTTTTCCAAGATATTATGTACGATATCCATGTAATTCAAAGGATTTCAATTTCATTTACAGACAGCACAATCGTATTACACGTCTTTGAAGAGATTATGTGCGATATCCATAGAATTCAAAGGATTTCAAGGGATTTTAAGAGAGTTCGAAATGTTTCAAAAGAAATCACAGGATTTCAAAGGATTTTAAAGGATTCCAAGAGATAACGAAGTGATTTCATGAATTTTGAAAGATGTCAGGAGATTTTAAATGGATTTCGAAGATATTAAGGGATTTGAAGAAATTTCATAAGATTTCAAAAGATTTCATGGGATTTCAAAATATTGGCAGAGATTTTGAAGGATTTGAAGAGTTTTCAACAGATTTTAAGAGAGTTAATGCAGTTTCGATCACTTCACGGGATTTCAAAGGATTTTAAGAGATTTCAAAAGATTCCAAAGCATATCCACGGATTTAAGAGGATTTCGTGAGATTTCAAAAGATTAAACGGAATTTCAAAGGATTTCCGAATATTATAAAGGATTTCGGGAAATTTTTAAGGCTTCTAAAAGATTGTAATTGATTTTAAATTATTTCAAGGGATTTCAAGAGATTCAGCAAGATTCTCACAGATTTTAAAGATTTCAACGAATTTTAAAGGGATTTAAAAGATTTCAAGGGATCTCGGTGATATTTCGGAATATTTCACGGAATTCCAAGACTTTTAACCGATTTTTAGAGATTTTAAGGGATTTTAAATAATTATGAGCGATTTTCATGCCATTTTGAAGATATCAAGCGATTTCAAGGATTTCAAAAGATTTTACGATCTCAAAAAATTTTAAGGGATTTCCACAGTTTTAAAAAAATGTCAAGGGATTCTGAGGGAGCTCAATAGTTTTAAAGGTATTTCAAGAGATTATGTACGATATCCATGGAACTCGAAGAATTTCAAGTGATTTTGAGAGATTTTGAAATATTTCAAAAGAAATCACAGGATTTCGAAGGTTCTTAAAGGATTTCAAAAGATATTAAAGTATTTTCACAAATTTTAAAGGAATTTAGGGGATTTTAATTAGATTTCGAAAATTTGAAGGGACTTGAAGGAATTTCATAAGATTTCAAGAAATTTGCAAAAATTTCAAAAGATTTTGAGGGATTCTAACGGTTTTAAATTATTTTGAGGGATTTCAAGAGATTATGCACGATATCCATAGGATTCAAAGAATTGCAAGATATTTTCACATGATTTATTGAATTTCAAGGGACTTAACAAATTTTCAAAAGATTTTACTGGATGTCGGAGGATTGCAAAGATTTCCAGAATTCGACTGTAGATTTATTGAACGTATGTAATATGAAATATTACACAATAAAAAAGAAATAAAACAATGAATGATACAATGTGTATAATAGTATAAAAAGTAATTTTAACAGACAAAACTGGTTTCAATTAGCCTATTAAAAAAATAATTAGAAGGAGGAAACTTATGTAAGAAATGATTTGGCCTCCCCCCCCCCCTAAGCAAGGGTTTGTAAGATTTTTCAGACCCACTCCCCCCCAAAAAAGCCTTACGTAATTAATGGAATTTCCCTGAATAATATTTATGATTTCACAATTTTTTATTAATGTCTACGTCATTTTACTTTTTATAACACTCATTTCATAATTGGCTTTATTTAATGCTTATTTTACGTTTAATTATGTATTTTTCATATATATTGCGTTATCATGGTACATTAATGTTTGAACGATATAATACAAATTTAATGTATCACTATCAAGTGTTAAATAAAATGATTTGTATAATTTTTAAAAGGGGCCCATCTTGGGAAACCAAATTCCGAAAACGGGTCATTTGACATTTTTTTTTCCAGCATCAAATTTTTTTGCCTTTTGAAAATTTGTTGAGTTTGTATGTATATGAGCTTTACGGAAAAAGTAAGAAACTATAATGTTAGAAATCGTTTTCGTTAATCCGGACCCTAATAAGTGGCGGTTCATAAACTACGTTACCAATTGGGGTCTTCACAC
>JAUMHM010000001.1:15783947-15799277 GCA_032362435.1 Melikaiella ostensackeni | reverse complement strand
TGTGATGGGTGTGAAAGGATGTGAGGGAAAGTGAGGGTAAGTAGGTTGGGAGGGGTAAGTGAAGTAAAGGTAGGATGAGGAGGGGAAGGGAGGTAAGGAATAAGTGTTTGGGGGGAGGGGTGGGGGAGCAAGTGCTGGGGAGAGGGAGTGAAGGCAAGTTGGGGAAGGGTTGGGGAGTGATGGGCGTGGAGGTAGGATGGGGAAGTGAGGGGACGAGCGATGGGTAGGGGAAGTGAGAGGATTGTAGGGGAAGATAGGATCAGATATAATAGGATTGGATGTCTTCGGATAGAATCGGTGATCATTTTTAAAATGTGGCATAAGCAACGGGAGTTGAGAGAATTCAAAGATTTTAAATACTATATTAAGTAGACAACTAAAACCTTTTTCGTAGGCGCATGTCACCTACTTTTAGTAATTTTTAAAATACTGTTCGAAGGATACTTATTAAATTTGCAATGTTTAGTAATGTGTGATTGTTTGGATTATTACCTTTTTCTATTCTGAAAAATGGAATGATCTGAATAGATTATTTCTTAATTAATTTACAGTAAAATGTAGAAAGAATAAATGTCAATAGCGGATTTGGAGAAGTTAAGTGATGCAAGGATTGTGTAAGCACGATTTTTATGGACAGGTTTGTAGACAATGTAATGGAGAGAATAAGAGAGAGACTCGAGAGACGGTTAGTGCTTTTTTAATGGAATGGAATGGGTCAGCTGTTGGTTTACGTGCACAGACACAAGTACCTATCGCATATTCGACGTGCCAGTGGAATTCTAAATCCGCGCACGTGGATCTCGCTTCCTTACTCCCAGATGCAACTGACCGTTCGACCTCGACGTATAACGCTGGTATTACACGTGTGGTTCTCCAGGTCACCGGCTCACTCCAGCCACTAAAATAGCGAAGACATAAAACATAAATCGAGCAACTTTCGCGCCCAAGTTCAAAGACTGAACATTGAATAAAACTTTACTTTTTTACACATTCTTTCAAAACTTCACTCCCTCTCCCCTCTCTTCTATTTTTATAAGATGTCCTCCTAGGGCTTACATAACCTCCGTTCCTTTACATCTTTATTACATCCTTTTTACATTGCTTATTACTTAATCATCTTAATATCTACTTTATCCTGTTCTCTGATGTCATACATCAAGTGTTTGAGCGTACGAAGGAGTAACCTTCTTTTTTCTTTTCCTTCCCACTCATTCTTTCCATTCTCTCTCCCCCACACTCCCTCATTCTTCTTCTTTAATTCCTCTAGCTTTTTCTACCTCCTTTATGCATTTTTCTCGCAAATCCCCCTCCTTAAAATTGTCTTATTCTCATGCCATCCTTCCCTCCCTTCCTTTCCTCTGATACAAACATCTCATACATGCTTCCATGTGTCCTCTACCCACTCATGACCTCTGCATTTTCTCTTCTCACCCTTCTCTGAATACATTGATTCTTTTACTCTTTTACTTCTTTGACTCTTTGAAGACATTTTGACAATCCTCTTTTTACACCTTATACCATTTATTGCATCTTGATTTCCCTATCCTCTCCTTTCTATCTAGTACTTGCCTCTCTCGATCTCTTTTTTTCAATTCCTCATAGACTATATTTTCTCCTTCTCCTAACCCTTGATCTCTAAAAAACTCTCTTTTTTCCTCTTCCCATCACGTTGACTCTACGGCCCTCTTTTCTAATTTTTTCACCTCTTTGTAACACTTTATCGCTAACTTTCCTTCCTTTCCCTTAGTTTCCCTTCGAATTTCTGCGCCCCCTTTCCCGCCCTTGTTCTTAATTTATTCCTTTGAACATCTTTTTTTGCCATATAACCAGGAGTCCTCCAGTCTACCCCTAATGTCCATCTAATATATCTCTCTTGCAACCTCTCTATCTCCTTCCTCTCCTGTCATTTCCATACTAGCCTAATACTAGCAATGCCAGAGTATTAAATAACCTCATTCGCCAATTCCTATCTATTTTAAATCTTCTTTTTCCTATTCATCCTATCTGTTTCATTGCCCCCGACGCTTTTTTAATCCTTTCTTTTAATCCTTTTTTTAATCCTTTCCTTGATATGCGTAAACCCGGTTCCTACCGGTTAAACTCATTTAATGAATTCTACTAACAAATTAGCATATTTAAGTTTAAGGTTAGAAGAAGTTAACTGTTTTCTCGGCAAGTGGTTCCTCCTGGGTAATTGGTTCCATTACCCACCGTAATCTATGATTTTTGACAATTTGTTCACTTAGTTTGTTTATAAGAATAAAATGGATTCATAAGACAATTATTTGTATTCTTTTTAGTCCTCCTAAGTAGATCTCAGGCGACTTGCATAATAGTTACGTCGTTTTTGAAGAATAAAAGTGCAATTTCAGAGAGAATCTCAGTTTTTTAAAAGAATTTTGAGGTTTGTCTGTGTATTTTTATCAGATTTCGAAGATTCGAAGGAATTTTATAAGACTTCAAAGGATTTTAAAGTATTTTACGGATTTTAAGAGACTTACAGGGGATTTGATGATTTTACAAGATTGCAGTGGTTTTTAAGAGATTTTAAAGGATTTCGAAGTATATTCACGAATTTGAAAAAATTTCGTAAGATTTCAAAAAATTTAACGGAGTTTCAAAGAATTTCTGATTATTGTAAAGGATTTCAAGTGATTTCGTGGAATTTTAATGTCTTTTAAGAGACTTCAATGGATTTCAAAATACTCTCAGAGACTTTAGAGATTTGAAAAGATTCCAACGGATTTTAAATATTTCAATGAACTTTAAGAGGATTTGAAAGATTTTAAGGTATTTCAAGGTATTTCAAAGGACTACAGAGTATTTCAAGAAATTTCAAAATTTTTACGGAATTTCATGAGATTTCCAAAGATTTTTAGTGATATCATGAAATTTCAAGAGATATCAACAGATTTCAAGGGATTTTAAAAGATTTTAAGATTTTTAAGAAATGACCTCGTACAATTTCAGAAAGAATTTCAATTTTTTACGAATTTTGAAGGATGTCAGGGTATTTCAATGGAAATTAGAAGATTTGAGGGAATTTTATAAGACTTCAAAGGATTTTAAGGGATTTTACGGATTCTGAGAGATTTGGGGGAGTTTCGATGATTTTACGGTATTGCAAAGGATTTTAGGAGATATTAAAAGATTTCGAAGTATATCCGCGGATTTCAAAAGATTTTGTAAGATTTAAAAAGATTTAACGGAGTTTTGTAGGATTTCCGATCACTGTAAAGGATGTTGAGTGATTTCGAGAAATTTTAATGCCTTTTGAAAGATTATAATGGATTTGAAAATACTTTAAGGGATTTCTAGATTTGGAAAAATTCCAACAAATTTTTAAATATTTCTATGAACTTTCAGAGAACTTTGAAGATTTTAGGGTATTTTAAGGTATTCCAATGGCCTACAGAGTATTTCAAAGAATCGCAAAATTTTTACGGAGTTTAACGAGATTTCCAAATATTTTTAGCGATATCAGGAGATTTCAATGGATGACAACAGAATTTAGGGAATTTTAAAAGATGTCAAGATTTTGAAGTAATTACCTGGTACAATTTCAGAGAAAATCTCAATTTTTGAATGAATTTTGAAGAATGTCAGAGTATTTTGATGGGATTACGAAGATTTGAAGGAATTTTATAAGATTTCAAAGGATTTTAAGGGGTTTTACGGATTTTAAGAGATTTAAGGGGGTGTCGATGATTTCACGCGATTGCGAAGGTTTTTAAGACATTTTAATAGATTTCGAAGTATATCCACGGATTTTAGAAGATTTCAAAAGATTTAGCGAAGTTTCAGAGGATTTCCGATTATTATAAAGGATTTTAAGTGATTTCGAGGAATTTTAATGTCATTTAAGGATCTTCAATGGATTTTAAAATAGTTTGAAGAATTTTTAGAGATTTGGAAAGATTCCAGCGGATTTTAAATATTTCAGTGAAACTCAAGAGGATTTTAAATATTTTAAGGTATTTTAAGGTATTTCAAAGGAATAAAAAGTATTTCAAAGAGTTGCAGAATTTTTACGGAGTTTAAGGAGATTTCCGGAGATTTTTAGCGATATCTTGAGATTTCAATGGATTTCAACAGATCTCAAGGGATTTTGATGGATTTCAAGATTTTGAAGGAACTACCTCGTACAATTTCAGAGAGAATCTAATTTTTTACGAATTTTAAAGGTCGTCGTGGTATTTTAATGGAACTTCGATGATTCGAAGGAATTTCATAAGACTTCAAAGGATTTTAAGGGATTTTACGGATTTTAAGAGGTTTAAAGGGGTTTTCATGATGTTACGGGGTGGCAAAGGACTTCAAGAGATTGTAAAAGATTTCGGAATTTTGAAGAAATTAACTCGTACAATTTTAGAGAGAATCTAAATTTTTTACGAATTTAGATGGATGTCAGGGTATTTTAATGGGATTTTGAAGATTTGAAGGGATATCATAAGCTTTCAATGAATTTTGATGGATTTCAAGAGATTTGAAGAGTTTTCGCTGATTTCACGGGATTTCAAAGGATTTTAAGAGATTTCAAAAGATTCCAAAGTACATAATGTATTTTAGAGGATTTCTCGAGATTTCAAGAGATTTAACGGAGCTTCGAAGGATTTCCGATCATTATAAAGGGTTTTGAGGGATTTTGAGGAATTTTAATGGCTTTTAAATGATTCTAATGGATTTCAAAATATTTTAAGGGATTTTAAGAGATTCGAAAAGATTCCACGGATTTTGAAAATTTGAATGAATTTTGAAGTAATTTCAAGGATTTCAAGTTATTTTAAAGTATTCCAAAGGACTACAAAGTATTTCATAGAATTGAAAAATTTTCACGGATTTAACGAGATTTCATGGGATTTCAAAAGTTGTAGGGGTATTTCATACGATCACAATGAATTACGAAAGTTATTTACAGATTTCAAATGATCTTGAAAGATTTCAAGATTTTAGAGAAATAACAATTTAAAAAAAAAATACAATTTCAAAATGAATCTCATTTTTTTCACGAATTTTGAAGGTTATCAGAAATTTGAATAGGATTACGAAGATGTAAAGAGATTTTACGGGATATCAAGAATTGCAAAGATTTCAAAGGATTTTGAGGGACTTTATCGGATTTTAGGAGATTTAAAGGGGGTTCAATGATTTCACGGGATTTTAAATGACTTTAAGAGATTTCAAAAGATTCCAGATTATATCCACGAATTTTAGATTTCAAAAGATTAAACGGAATTTCAAAAGATTTTCGAATATTAAAAAAATGTTTAAAGGATTTTGAGAAATTTCAATGACTTCAAAAATGTTCTAATGGATTTGAATTTTTTAAAGGGGATTCTTAGAAATTCGAAAAGATTTCCACGAATTTTAGATATCTCAGTGAATTTTAAAGAGTTTCAAACATTTCAAGGTATCCTATAATATTTCTGAACATTTCACAGAATTTCAAGAATTTTTGAATATTTTAAGGGTTTGTCGCGGATTTTTAAAGGATTACAAGGAATTTTAATGCGATTTTGAATACTTCAAGCGTTTTTAAGGATTTCAAAAGATTGAACGAAGTCTCATAGAATTTTAAGGGATTTTCACAGTTTTTGAAGGATTTCATGAGATTATGTATGATATCCATAGAATTTAAAGGATTTCTAGTAATTTTCACACAATTGAAAAATTTCTGAGAGATTTACAAAATTTTCAAAAGAATTCATAGGAAGTATCTGAAATTTCATAACATTTTCCGTTGCTTTTGTAAAGCAATAAATGCATAAAATTCAGAATATTTCTAACAGCGTACTCAAGTCCCTAACTTTTGGGGAATGATTTCTAATTGTTCTGAAATTCATCCAATTTTTTGAAGAAAATTCTCCAATTCCTCTTACTTCCAACCTGAAATATGGAATTTTTTCCCAAAAATAAGCGGGCAAAATTCCCCAAATTGTTTGCAGAGTAGGTCTGCTGAGAGACAGTACACCTGAACGTCGGTATAAGAAGCAATTTCAATTTCAATTTCTCCGCATGATTATCAGAAGTAACCAGCGTTTTCAGTTTGGAAAAAAGGTGAAGACGAACAAAAAATGAAATGCCCCTAAAACGAAAAGTCGAATCGCTGGAGTATGTGATGTATGGTGCAATTGGTTCTGCGTTGGATGGACGGTAAGACTGGTTTCGCGATGGAGCCTGGTGATCGTCCAAATAATTGATGCATGTTAACCCTCCACAGGATTCGAAGGTAATGACGGGGGTCCGTAGGAATTCCTGACGCGCAGTTGCAGACCACCTCATCCTCCTCCTCGTTCTCTAAATTGGATCTTGTGAAAAATGTACGCCCAGTACAGAAACATGGAGAGAGTGAGAGACTCAGAAAGCAACAAGGAAGAAAGAGAAAGAATTTTATTCGGTGTGCGATGTTAGAGCATTTAGGAGCTCTGTATCCCCTTGTACTGCGAATGTATGACCTGGTCACGTAATGACGATCAGGATAAACCGAATCATCATCATAATCGTGAAAGAAAGTCCTCAGAATGTTTTCTTGTACCTCGGCGAGGCTCATCCACATTGAGTGTTCAAAAGATCTTAACATAATATAAAATGCTTTACTTTAGCCACTAGGGCCTAAAGATATGCAGACAATGTCTGCTACATCAGTGATTAAGGTGAAGGCCCCGGTTTCATAACCCCCGACCAGTTCGTAACCCAGCAAGCGTATAAATTGATTTTTTATATAATACAATAGAAACTGTTGACTGACGTGAATTTCTTCTCAAAGTAAAAAATGGAAATGTACGAAACTGATATGAGATAATAGGCATTATTTCGCGTCTATTAATTCGAAAAAAATAAACAAAAACGTCGCGCTCTGGCCTTCTACCGAGGCACAATATACAGGTACTTTCAGACTATGAGACCAGCACTGAAATGACGCCACGAAACTTAACAGCTCGGCGTGTTGAGGGTAAAAAAGTGGCAATCCAGCGGACATCGATAACGTTCGTTTTGTTTCAAGTGCAATTATTTGAGTAAGTAGCTTTCCATGTCAAAATACATTAATTTCTGAGGAGGTTACGAACGGGCACCGAAATATTAGCAGTGACGCATCTCTAACCCCTCTGGCAGAAATTCTTACAAAAATTAAAATATGACACATATCGTTGAAACGTTGAGGCAGACCTTTACTTTGATTTATATTCTTTAAATATCTATACTCACTTTTACCTTTGATCACAAACGAAGAATGAATGCGTCATTTAGAAATTGATCGTCCTCGAATCGATTGTGAGGTTAGTATACGAACTGACGCACTTGGCGTAATTTTCTGTTGACGCCAGTTAGTGTCATCTTTGATTTTTTATATCAACTAGACTCCACGATTTGATTATATTGATATTTACTAGATAACAGGCAAAGCCTAAATCCCGAATTCACTTGCATTGATAAGCTGTTTACGAATCGGCTCATCATTGGGTTATGAACTGGCTCAAAGAGAACTTTCGGGGGTTACGAATCGACACATCGGGTATGTTCGTTCAAATTCTTAATTATTTGATTAATGCGTCCTTAAACTTGCTTTCAATGATATTTTCGATTGAAAATGGATTCTTCATTACGTAAAAAGAAAGAGTATTGCATTCAAATATTGCTTGAGGCATTTGAATAGGATTTTATTCTTTCCAGCTTCTTAGTGGGTTACGAACCGGGGCATTTACCTTGCATGTATTTGAAATATTCACATCAGATGCGCCTTTTAAATCTATCTTATACTAATAATAACAATCACTTCACAGCATTAAAACTAACCACATTTCCCTTCCTTAACTTATCTCTTTGACGTCTCAACATTCGCTTATTACCGTAGCGTCTCGCGTTAACACATCGCCTCAACGCATCGCCTTATCGCATCGCCTTATCGCATCGCCTTAGTTTACCGTTTACATGCATCGCTTTTCTCATCTCGCTTTATAACTTTTTTCGACAGTCCTTATCACCACCTCAGTTTTGAGAGATTTTACATTTTTCCTCTTTATTTTCCATTCTCACTTGATCTCTTCTCCCTTTTCTTCATTAATGATTCCCTTAGCCATTACACCACCCCTATTTTCCCTTTTTCATGCAGAATCTTTTCCATTGTCATGCTTTCTTTCTCCATTTTCTTACAATCTTCCAGCCAGTAATTTAATATACCTCTACATCCTCCACAAAGCTTGCATATTCTTCCCTTTTCTCTTCCTCAATATTTATTATAATTTTCTGTGTATCCTCATTTTACACTGCAATTGATTTCTGATTGGCTCTTTCTCCCTTTCTCTCCAGATATATTGGTTTACCTTCTACTCCTATCCATTTATATTTCTGATTGTACCTAGCACTCCCAATTTCATTTTCTATTTCTTGTTCCAATACATCTTTATCCCTTTCTATCGAATCCAGCTGTACCTTCATTTCACTTTCATGCATTTCCTTAAGACACCCCGTTGACTAATCACACCTCTTCAAATACCTTTTTTTTCCTTAATTTCTTCATCCACCCCCACACTTTCTCTGTTATTCAGACATGCTTTAACCCACCAAGTATTCGGGGTCTGATGAAATCCTGGATTCCATATAACGTGAAATACATCGCGTTTTTTGTGAGAAAATGAATATTTTGCTAGGAAATATTCATTTTCTGAAACACTGAAATCAACACCGAGCAGACAAATCCCGAGAAAAAGATGGTGAGTGTCAAACACACTTGACTTCAGTCATATATTACAGATACAACAACAAAACTAAATTAAAAAAATGCTCTGTATAGCATCCTTCTACAAACTAAGCTTCACAATTATGAAGCGAATTTCGAGACTCAATGGGAAGAAAAAGAGAAAAACACTTCCAAATTTTTTGAGAAATACACGACGGAATTTGACAGATGAAGAAGCAAGAGAAACCGAGCTAGCAGCGCGTTCACAACGCGGTAGCGGCCACTTTTTTGCTAAAATGATGAAATCGCAGATTACCCAGACAATCGCGGTCGGTAATTTATCTTTTTTCTCAAAACCAATAATCGGAATATATGAATAAAAACTAACAATTCTCGTTACAAACATTCATCCTGAAATTATTTTTTGCAGAAATATAAAGATAAAATACTATTTATGAAGTTATTTACTAAGTTAACAAGTCATTTATGAATGTATAAATTTACTAAGTGTAGACAATTATTAATTGCTGACTTCACAAGTCACTTTCCTTTATAAGTAAATAAATTTACCAACCTTGTGAAATTATTTATTTATAAATACGCAAGTCTTTGTTCTGTATGAAAGAATAAATAAATAAATTTACCAAATTTTCGAAATTATTTATTTAAAAATTTACGAGTCCATTACTTATAAACAAATGAATTTCCTAAGTTGTCAAATTATCCATTGCTAACTTCACAATTCAACTTCTTTTATAAATAAATAAATTGATCAACCTTGTGAAATTATTTATATATAAATTCACAAGTGTTTATCCTTTATAAGTAAATAAGCTTACAACTTTGTGAAATTGTTTATTTTGAAATTCACAAGTCTCTGTCCTTTATAAGTGAATAAATAAATAAATTTACTAACTTTACGAAATTATTTATTCCCATATTCACAAGTCTCAATTATTCATTTTCAAATTCACACGCTCCGGTCCTTTATGGACAAGTAAATAAATAAATTTACTAATTTTTCGAAATTATTCATTTTCAAATTGACAAGTCGTTTTCTTGTAAATAAATAAAAAAAATTCTCTAAGCTGTTTAATTATTTACGTACAGATTAACAAGCCTATTTTCTCATAAATAAATTAATTAACCAACTTTTTGAAATTATTTATTTCCAAATTTACAAGTCCATTTTTTATAAACGAATAAATTCCCTAAGTTATGAAATTATTTATTGCTAACTTCACAATTCACTTTCCTTCATACAAAATTTAATTTACCAGCCTCGTGAAATTATATGTTTATAAATTCGCAAGTCTCTGTCTTTTATGAATAAATTAATAAAAAGATTCTTCAAGTTTTCAAATTACTTATTTATAGATTGACAAGCCTATTTCCTTTATAAATAAATAAATTTACCAACTTGTAAAATTATTTGTTTATAAATTCAGGAGTTTCTTTCCTTCATAAAAGGTATAAATTTACTATGCCGTAAACTTATTAATTTGCAGATTCACAGGTCTATTCTTCATAAATGAATAAATTCCCTGGCTTGTAACTTCATTTGTTTCTAATTGCAGTTGTTTTTTTTCTTTTACAAATAAACAACTTTACAAAGTTGCGCAATTATTTATTGTCAAGCTCGCAAGTTTCCATTTCTCATGAATAAATGTACTATATTGTAATATCATTTATTAAAAATATAGTCTTTATTGCATACTTGCAAATAAATAATTGAACTGAAATATAAAATTATTTATTTATTCATACGAAGCTTCATAAATAATTTGGCCCTGAAAGTCAGTCTGGTAAATTTGGAAATAAATAATTTCGCAAGGTTGGTAAATTTATTTATTTATTTATTCATACAGGAAATGAAATTTTGAAGTTAGCAAAAAATAATTTGACAACTTAGGGAATTTATTTGTTTATAAGACATGGACTTGTTGATTTGGAAATAAATAATTTCGCAAATTTGGTAAATTTATTTATTCATTTATGAGGAACAAAGACTTGCGTATTTATAAATAAATAATTTCACAAGGTTGGTGAATTTATTCATTCATGAAGAAAAGTGACTTGTGAAGTTGGCAATAAATAATTGTCCAAACTTAGTAAATTTATGCACTTATAAATGACTCGTAAACTCAGTAAATAACTTTAGAAATAGTATTTTATTTTTGTATTTCTGCAAAAAATAATTTCAGGATACACGTTTATAAGGAAAATTGTTAGTTTCTATTCATATTTTCCGATAATTGGTTTCGAAGGAGAAGATATATTATCCACTGCGATTCTCTGGGTAATCTGCGGTTTTATCATTTTAGTACAAAAAGTGGCCGCTACCGCCTGTTGAACGCACTGCTAGCTCGCTTTCTCTTGCTTCTTCATCTGTCGAATTCCGTCGTCTCTTTTGTTTACCATTGAATCGCGAAATGGGCTTCATAATTGTGAAGTTTAGTTTGTGGAAGGATGCTATTCGGAGCGTTTTTTTTATTTAGTGTCAGTGTTGTGTCTGTAAAATATAATTAAAGTCAAGTGTGTTTGACACTCGTCATCTCTTTTTCGAAATTTGTCTGCTTGGTGTTGATTTCAACGTTTCAGAAAATGAATTTTTTCTATCAAAATATTCGTTTTCTCATAAAAAACGTGATGTATTTCACATTATGTGGATTCCAGGATTTCATCAGACGCCGAATACTTGGTTAGTTTTGTCTATTTATCCTACAATCTACTTCCGAATGTAAATAAGGGGTCAGGGCCGTGTTCATAATTGGGGGCTAGCATAAAAATTTCTACCCCTTTATCCAACGTCCTTAATACCCACGTCTCAAGCATTCTCATTCTTTTCTTAAAATCATCTTTAAACAATTTTTTTCATAGCTATGTATGCTCCTTTCAATCTTTCCTTTACGTGATCCTTAATGATACCATTTTTCTTAAGTAGAAATCCCAGATACGTAAATTCCTCCACTTCTTTAATCTTTTTCCTTCTCCATTGCCATTCTATTTTCCTTCTACTCCTCCCAAAAACTAATACCTTCGACTTGTCTACATTCAAAATCAATTTCTTTTCTTCTAAGTATTCATCTAATCTTTTTATCATATTTCTCGAAACTTCCTCCTCTTTATTTACCTACTTTTACCCCATCTCTTGTTTCTTTATAAGTCTCCCTCACCCTTTGTACTAATTCTATTTTTATTCCTCTTTTCTCAATTGCTTCCCACAACTTTTTCCTGTCTACTGACGAAAATGCAGCTTTTGGATCAACTTTACAGTAGTATCCCTTTGCCTCTGCCCCTTTCTTTAACCTCTTCGTTAATACCATTGCATATATTTCGTGCGCCGTATTTAATAGTTGTTTAATAATGATGTGTTTAATAATAATTTAATTTGTCTCTAATCAGCGAAAAAAACAGGTAGTCTCAAAGTCTATTTTTGAATTGTGCACTTTTTGGGTGTTCTTTTCAGTACACAAAAAATTTTCATAAGAAAATAGATTTTATTTTGATCTTTGAGAAATTTTTAAAGAGACATTAAGCAAAGATTGGTTCCAATCTGCAGGGTTGCCTATGAAGACTTAAGATTTCTTTTAATTGAGGTTGTTAATGATTAACTCAATTTACCAAAAAATATATATTTTACTTAAATATATTTTAAAAATTTGAGAACGTTAGTAATTTTTTAGAAATGTGTTATTGGTTTGAATTATTACCTTTTTCTTTTTGAAAAATGGAATAATCTGAATAGATTGGTTCTAAGTCAACTTACAAAAATTGAAAATGTAGTTTTTAATTTCTAGTTGAGTTTATAAGCAACATGTTTTTCATAGCGAAGCCAACGTCACAAATTTATAAGCAATTTTTAAAATTGTACCTTTTATGTAATTAAGGGAATTTGCAATTCTATTTTTTTAAGATCGTAGTTGAAAAAAAGTATTTTCACTAATTTCACCTGCTTGGGTTCCATGTTCTGTTTCTTAAACAGAACACATTAAATTTTGTATTTCAAAGTGCTGGAGACATAAAAATTAATTTAATTTTTTTTAATAAAAAAATTTAGGCGGACATAAACCTATGTTTTACTATAACCTAGGTCTAAAATAGGTCTAAACCTAGGACAGACCTGGTTAATTAAAATGTTTTTTAACTGTTTTTGATAAGAAATATAATATTTCCTGTCTTTAATTTTTAAATTCTCATCTTAAATGAGAAGGTATTATTTTTTTCATGTAGCAGCCATTTACTCATAATTGTTCCCGGGACGATATTGTTCTCTAGAAGTTCAGGCTGTATATTGTGAAAGATTTCAGTTACATGCTTTTATGATGATTACGAATGTCACTAATCTCTCCAAAAAGTTTCTTATCCATTAAAATTCGCGAGAGTGTTATGTCAAAAGTGCCTAATTCCATACAAAAAAATAGACTTAGGCACTTTTGACCCACTATTCTTTATTTCAGTTTCCAATTGTAAATTAATTAAGTATGAGCAATTTGTCTGACCCGGATAAGGTTGTTGTAAAAATGAGGATTAGAAGGGGGATGAAACTAATTAGGTAATTAAAAAGTGGATGACAGTGATGAAAAGAAGGGGACGAAAAGAGGGTTAAAATGGAGCGCGATGATAGCAGATAAGGAAGGAGTGTAGGATGAGTAGATGCGACCTCGGTTCATTGATTCGGTGGCTTTATAGTGATTGTAAATCCGGTGCATGTCACGCTCCTGACTCCTTGCTCAGCGCAGATGCTATCGTTCTCCTTGCAGCATTCGCGAATCGATTTTTGCAAGGTTCCTCCAAGGCATTTACACTTTATAGAGTCGCTATCTTTACAAGAACGTCGCTTTTCGTACAGCCCGGGAGGCAAAAAAAAAGGAGAGTGCTTCCCTGCTATTATCCTATTCTTTCTTCCCAAGAGCTATCACATCTGAGCTGTTTCGACTTTCGATAAGCTCCCATACGGTAATTACTCTTTTAAGTGAAAAAAGAGGAAAAAATATTATTTTTAACATTTATTTGATTACAATTTTTCGTGGTCCAAATAAAATTTTGAGTTTTTGTTACATAACTGTTACATAAATTTTACAAATCTGTTACATAACTGTCACACAAGAGTTACATAATGGTTACATATCTGTTACATAAATGTTACACAAAAGTTATATACCAGTTCATTAACCCAGCTATCACATCTGAGCTGTTTCGATAACCACCCTTATGGTAATTACCCTTTTAAGTGAAAATAAAAGAAAACAAATATTATTTCAGACATTTATTTGATTGCAGATAATATTTTGCAAGAGGAGACAATTTTTCGTGGTCTGAATAGAATTCTGAGTCTTTGTTACATAAGTGTTACATAATGGTTACATAACTGTTACATAATGGTTACATATCTGTTACACAAATGTTACACAAAAGTTATAAACCAATTCAATAACCCAGCTATCACGTCTGAGCTGTTTAGATAACCACCCATATGGTAATTACTATTTTAAGTGAAAAAGAAAGAGAACAAATATTATTTCAAACATTTATTTGACTGCAGATAATATTTTGTAAGAGGAGAATTCTATTTCGTGGTCGAAATACAATTTTGAGCCTTTGTTACATAACTGTTATATAACAGTTACATAACTGTTACACAATGGTTACATATCTGTTACACAAAAGTTATATACCAGTTCAATAACCCGGTTACTCGTATGACGTCTGAGCTGTTTCAATAATCATCCATATGGTAATTACCCTTGGAAGTGAAAAAAAGAAAACAAATATTATTTCGGATATTTATTTGATTGCAGATAATATTTTGCAAAAGGAGACAATTTTTCATGGTCGAAATAGAATTTCGAGCGTTTGTTACATAACTGTTACATATATAACAGTTACATAACCTTTACAAAACAGTTACATAACTGTTACAAAACAGTTACACAACTGTTACAAAGCAGTTACATAACTGTTACATAAATGTTACACAAAAGTTATATACCAGTTCAATAACCTAGCTATCATGTCTGAGCTGTTTCGATAACCACCCATATGGTAATTACCCTTTTAAGTGAAAAAGAGAACAAATATTATTTCAGACATTTATTTGATTGCAGATAATATTTTGCGACAAGAGACCATTTTTCGTGGTCGAAATAGAATTATGAGCCTTTATTACATAACTATTACATAACTGTTACATAGGAGTTATACAACATTTCTATAGCCCAGCGAAACCAGTTTGAGTCTTCTTTCCAATTTCATATGAGAAATATAAGTTTTAGTTCTTGACACGGAATTTTTACATCAATGTTATATAAGTGTTACATAAAAGTGATATAACAATGCTACAAAATTATTCCAATTAGTTAAATAATTTTTAATAGAAGTTAAAAATGATAAATAAATTATTATGCAATTATTAAGGACCTATTCATAAACTAAATCTTTTTCGAAATTAATATTAAAAATTATGCCAAATTTGTTATTATTTATTATTATTGTTATTATCACGTCTGAATTCTTCATTTATTCTTAATATATATATTCATAATATAATTCTTCATTTATATTATTATTATTATAAAAAAAAAATTATATCTCAGACTTAAGATGGTTACAGCCCAATATGTCGAAGGCACTTTTTTTTGAGTTGGATATTT
>JAUMHM010000001.1:15763911-15783847 GCA_032362435.1 Melikaiella ostensackeni | reverse complement strand
ACCTGTATGGAATATTTCAAAGTATGGAAGAAGTGCCATCCTATCGTATGGAAAAATTACAATTATTTCTTACAGTGCACTATTGAAAATTCGCCCCCTCTATTATTAATGTTTCTTCTTCCTCCTCCTTGGTAAACTATTCTGTGCTATTTCCCTTTTATTCTAACACACCTTTTCTGTCTTCCGCTTATCACTATTTTTAACCCTTTCCCTTCTTCTAAATTCGTTCTAACTCCAGTTATGATTCCTCCACTTGCTCTTACTTTTTCCTTTTCCCTAATAGCCCTGTGTAGCACACATATAAAGTTACTCGGCAATTTACTTCTTTCACTTTCTCAGTCTTTTTCATTGATCCATGTTTCCGTAAACCCTACAACATTGAATTTTTCTACAAAATTCCAAAAATTGCTATCCTTACTCTTGATTCCTGCCACATTCCCTAAAATCATCTCAACCTCTTCCTCTATTAATTGCACCTTTCTTTGTCCTTTTTATTCCTCTTACGCTTTCCTATACTCTTTTTGTTTCTCCCCGTGCTCCTGAACTTAAAAAAGTGCGCTTTTTTCTCTAACCTTCCACTGTCTTCATTTTAACAATGCTATTCCTCCTGAATAGTGAAAAGTATGTATTTCTCTCTGATCAACGCAAGTGGGTATTTTTTAGTAACCGCAAGACCCAAAAGTATAAGTTCCAAAAGTATGACTCAAAATACCAGACCAAAAAAGAGCGTTCCAAACACTAAGCTCCAAAGCGTATATTTCAAACCGCAAGCTCCAAAAATAGCCGTCTCGCAATCATAAGACCCAAAATCAAAAGGCAAAAAGTGTAAACCCCATTCTCACAAGACCCAAAATATGAGGCCTAAAATTATAAAGCACAGAAAGATCGTTCAAAATACTAAGTTCCAAATTGCAACTCTCAAGGCCCAAGAATAAGTCCCAAACTCGTAGGACTCAAAATGTAAGGCCCAGACTTACAATGCTCATGAAGAACGCCCAAGACACTAAAGTCCAAAAAGAAGTCCCAAGTTCATAAGACCCACAATATGAGGCCAAAAATAAAACCCAAAACACTGAGTTCCAGACGGTAAGTACCGAAACCTAAGTTAAAAACCGTGAGTCCCAAGCAACACAACTCAAACATTCAAGTCCAGAAACCATTAGGCCCAACATCGTGAGGCCCCAAAACCACAAGACCCAAAAAGAACGTTTCAACACTAAGTTTAAAACAGCAAGTCCCAAGTCGTAAGGTCCAAAAATATCAGTTCCAAGGACATCAGACAAAAAAGAACATACTCAACACTAAGTGAAAATATAATAAGGCCCAAAATATGAGGTTCAAAAGGAACGTACGAAACACGAAGTTCCAAAACGCAATCATTAAATCACAAATGCCAAGTCACGAGGCCCAAAAATAAGTCCCAAAGTCACAGCAATCAAAATGTTAGGCTTAAAATACGTCCAAAAGCGTAAGTCCCGAAATCATAAGACCCAAAAATAAAATCCAAAACACTAGGTTCCAGACGGTAAGTACCAAACCCTAACTTCAAAACACTAATTTGAAATATCATAAGGCCTAAAATATGAGGCCCAAGAAGAACATTCAAGACGCTAAGTTCCAGGCTGTACGTACCAAACACTAAGTTCAAACCCGTTAGTACCAAGCTGCAAGGCTTGAAAATTCAGTCCCAAAGTCATAAAGTAAAAAAGATCGTCCTAAATACTAAGTTCGAAAATCATAAATCCCAAAATATGAGGCCAAAATACGTCTCAAAACATAAGCCTCAAAATCATAAGACCCGAATATGAGGCTGAAAATTATAATGCCTTAGAAGAACGCCCAAAACATTAAGTTCCAAACGGTAAGGCCCAACCCACAATTTCGAAAATCATAAGACCCAAATGAGAAGGCAAAAAAAGAAGGTCCAAGAAATTGAGTTCCGAACCCCAAATCCCATGTCACAAAATCTAAAATATAAGTTCCAATCTCACACGACCCAAAATATAAGGCCTAAAATTATAAGTCTCAAAGACCTAAGGTTTAAAAATAATATCCAAAACACTAAGTTCCAAACGGTAAGGCTCAAGCCCCGAGTTCGAATATCATAAAACTCAAGGCAGGAGACAAAAAAAGAACGCCCCGAATACTAAGTTCCACAGCGACATTCCTAAAATCATAAGACCCAAAATATAAGGCCCAAAATTATAATAGCAAAAAAAGTCCAAAAGACTAAATTCCAAACCGTAAGTCCTAAACCACAAATCTCAAGTCACAAGGCCGAAAACAAGGTTCCAAATTCATAGGACCCAAAATCACGGAGTAAAAAGAAAGTCTCAAAGCGTAAGTAAAAAAATATGAGGCCCAAAATTATAATGACCAAAGAGAACTTCCAAGCTGAAAGGCCCAAAATAAGTCCGAAACTCATAGGAACCAAAATATGAGGCCCAAAATTAATGTGCAAAACAACAAGTTTCAAACATTAAGACCGAAAAAATATGAGTCCCAAAATCGTAGAATTCAAAAAGAGCGTCCCAAACACGCGACTCAAGACAGTAAGTCCCAAGCCTAAGGTCGTGAGGCCCAAAAATCATAAAGTCTAAATACGACGGACATAAAGGCGGACGGACAATTTTAGATAAAAATGGAATATTTTTTACCATGTCTTCAGAACTGTGAATGCTAGAATAAATTTCTTTTTTTGGTTCTGTTCAGCATTAAAAAATATATAAATTCACTGATTGTTTGTTTAAAAAATTCAATTATTTCTTGACCAGTGTTATTATTAGAAGATCTTGCTGTGAAAATAAATAAATTTCTATACTCACTGAATCTTACTTTATCCGGAAATAAATCCACCATCTCTTGACTAAAAGTCCCAAACCACAAATCCTAAGTCGCAAAGCCGAACAAAGAAGTCCAAAACTCATAGGGCCCCAAATATAAGGCCTAAAATCATAAGGTGAAAAAACGTCTCAAAACATGAGGTCCAAAATTATAATGCTCAGAAATAACGCCCAAAACACTAAATTCAAAACTATAAGGCCCAGACCACAAATCCCAAGTCGCAAGGCCGAAAAAAGAAGTCCAAAACTCATAGGGCCCAAAATATGAGACCTAAAATCATAAGGTGAAAAACGTCTCAAAACATGAGGCCCAAAATTTTAATGCCTAAAAATGACGTGCAAAACACTAAATTCCAAGCCGTAAGTCCCAAACCATAAATCCTAAGTCGCAAGATCTAAAGTTTGTCCCAAACTCCTGTGATCCAGTATATAAGTCCCCAAAAATCATTAAGTGAAAAGAGCACCACAAAGAGTAAGTCCCAGAATATGAAGCCTAAAATTAAATTAGGGCCCAGAATATAAGACCCAGAAGTAATGTTCAAAACACTAACTGCCAAATAGTAAGGTCCTAAAATATAAGTCCCAGAATAATAAGAACCAAAAAGGAACTCCCAAACAACCCAAGACCGCAAGTCCCAAGCCTTGAGATCCAAACACGTAAGTCCCAAAAACATAAGGCCCAAAATCATGAGGCTCAAAAATCATATGGTATAAATAGGACAGACCAACGGACAATTTTACATAGGTAAAATAGGGATACTTTTTACTGTATTTCAAGCATAGTGAATGCTAGAATGATTTTTTTTTAGTTCTACTCGACATTCAACAAGAAATAAACTCGCTTATTGTTTGCTTAAAAAATGCATTTATTTCTCGACCAGAGTTATTATAAGAAGGCCATGAGCTATCCTGATGAAAAAAAGTGTCAATACTGATTGAATCATACTTCGTCCAGGAATAAATCCGCCTTCTCTTGATGATAAGTCCCAAACCACGAATCCCAAGTCGCGGGGCTTAAAAAATTAGTCTCAAACTCATAGGGCCCAAAATGTGAGGCCTGAATTCACCATTTTCATCTACAGAGCACAGGAAATATGTTATCAAAATATGAGGCCAAAAATCGAAATGCCCAAAAAGAATGTCCAAACCACAAGGGCCAAAGGACAAAAACAAGTCCCAACACCATATGGTGAAAAATATAAGACCCAAAAATGATGTACAAAACACCAAGTTCCAGGTGGTAAGGTCTTTGAATATAAGACCCAAAATCATAAGGCCCAAAAATCATAAGGTCCAAATATGACGGACTGAAGGAAAATTTTAGATAAATATGGGATACTTTTTATCATATCTCAGGAGCGGTGAATGCTAGAATGAATTTCTTTTTCTAGTTCTGTTCATCATTAAAAAGCGTATACATTCATGGACTCTGTGTTTAAGAAATTCAATTATTTCTTATCTAGTATTATTATTAGATGACCATGAATTATCCTGCTGTGAAAAGAAATGAATTTCTATACTCACTAAATCCTACTTTATCCAGGAATATATACTCTTTCTCTTGACGAGAAATCCCATCTTCATCATTAGAGACACTCATCCTCATATTTATTGCGCAAATAAAGATTAATCCTCAAAACTACGTATATTTAATGCTTTAATGCTCGTAGTTCACGAACGCGTTTTGCAAATACGATAAGAAGCTCTCTGTTTTCAAAATCATACATAAATCAATCACACACTAGATAGAATTTAAATATACGGAAATACCAATAATGGTTTTTTTCATAATCTTGAGAGGATATTTTATACATCACTTTTTCAAGGACAAATAGCTGAAAGACCTATGTACTCGGAATCGAAGAACCTGCCAGCAAAACTTTTTACAAATTAAGAAAATGTATAAAAATAAGGATACTATTGATAGCTTCAATCTTATTGAATCTCTACAAATAGTAGCTGCAATTGAACTTGTGATTTTCAGATATATCTATTTTGGTCTTGTGTTGGGGAAATTCTCAATATTATTATGCAAAGTGGCATGTACGAACTTACTGGTATAAGATGAATGGATGGTGAGCTATTATCTTATGTAGTACATGGGAAGAGATGATCTTGAAGATTTTCTTGTAACGGCAGGATTCATTATTTGCATGATGGATGGGTCGTCCACAGTAGCTCTTATACCTTCATCTCGCGCACGCGAAAGTGTTGCTCCTTTCAGAGACTTGTTCTCACTTCCAGAAACAATCGAAATTCCATGGCTTTAAATTATTGAATTTTTGAATTGCACAATTTTCTTCACTGTTCCCAATTTAAAAAAACATCAATTTCATCGCAAATGATCATACTACGTCATTTCCAACTCGAAAAAAGTCAATTCCATGCCAAATTATCATCCCATGCCTTTTCCAGGTCGAAGAACGTTAATTTTATCCGAAATAATCATGCCACGCCCTTTTCAACTCAAAAAATGTCCATTTCATTTGCAGAACTTGAACTGTAACAGTAGAGATGAATTTCTTTGTTCTTTGGAGGTCAAACTAAAGTCTACTTTGAAACCAGTTCATCCTTTTCAGTTGATTTTCAGCAAGAGGAGTTCCTTTTTGTTGCACCTCCCTCGGAATCAAAAATTGGTCATAATAGAAACCTCAGTTTTTTCGCTAGTTCAGCTCGAAAAACATCCATTTCATTCAAAATTGTCGTGCCAGGCCTTCTTAAAACTTAAAAAAGGCCATTTTAACTCAAATAATCATGCCATACTTTTTTCGAATAGAAAAAAGTCCATTTTATGCCAAATGATCATTTCATGTCCATTTCATCCCAAATGATCATGCCACGTCTTAATCAACTCGAAAAGGGTAATTTATTCCAAAATATTGTGCCACGCCTTTTTCAACTCCAAAAAGTCTATTTCACCCTAAATTATCATTCCATGCCTTTTTCAAGTAAAAAAAAACTCCATTTTATTCCAAATTATTGTGCCACGCCCTTTCCAACTCGAAAAATGTGAATTTTATTTTTAGACCTTGAACTCCAATAGAAACCTGTGCAGATCCAAAAGAGTTCCCAGTTTTTTGCTATTCCAACCCGAAAAACATCCATTTCGTTCAAAATTATCGCGCCATGCCTTTTTGAAACTTGAAGGAGGCTATTTCATCCCAAATGATCATGCCATACCTTTTTAAACTAAAAAAAAAACATTTTATGACCAATGATAAGTCCATGCCCTTTTCAAGTCGGAAAAAGTCCATTTAATTCCAAGTTTTTATATCATGCCTCTTCAAAATCGAAAAATGTTCATTTCATCTCGTCTTATCATGCGATTCCTTCTGAAACTCGATTTAATTAGTCCATTTAATTCCAAATTATTGTGCCAAGCTCTTTTCAACACAAAGAAGCCATTTTATCCCAAATGATCATGCCCTACGTCTTTTTCGTGTCGAAAAAGGTCCATTCCATCCCAAATCATCATACCATGCCTTCTGCAACTCGAAAATATGTTCATTTCATCCCAAATAATCATTCAACATCTCTTTCAAATCCAAAAATGTCCATTCCATCCCAAATCATCATGCCATGCCTTCTGCAACTCGAAAATACGTTCATTTCATCCCAAATAATCGAGCCATACCTTTTTCAATTCGAAAAAGTCCATTTCATGTCAAATTATCGATCTATGATTTTTCAAGTCGGAAAAAGTTTATTTCATTCCAAGTAATTGTGCCGTGCCTTTTTTAGCTTAAAAAAATGTCCACTTGAAACCAAAAGAATCAAGCTAGGCCTTTTGCAGCTCGAAAATGCGTTTATTTCATCCCGAATGACTATGCTGCGCTTTTTGCAACTCAAAAAACGTCTATTTCATCTCAACTTATCGTGCAATGCATTTGGAAACGCGAAAAAGGTCCATTTCATTCTACGTTATTGCACCACGCCTTTTTCTACACCAAAAAGGCCATTTCACCCCAAATGATCATTCCATGTCTTTCTCGATTCGAAAAAATTCCATTTCATTCCAAATTATTGTGTCAAGCCCTTTTCAACTCGAAAAAGGCCATTCCATCTCAAGCGATCGTGCCACGTTTTTTTTCTAATCGAAAAGGAGCATTTTATTACAAAATATTTTGCCACGCGTTTTATAACTCCAAAAAGTCCACTTCATCCCAAGTAATCATTCCATGCCCTTTCCGAGTCGAAAAATATGTATTTCATCCCAAATGATCATGCCATGCTTTTTTCAATTCGAGTATGGGTTCACTTCATCCCTTTTGATAATGCCATACCTTCTCCAATTCGAAAAAGTCCATTTCATGCCAAATTGTCATTCTATTCCCTTTTCCAGTCGCAAAAAGTCAATTTCATTCCAAGTAATTGTGCCATGCCTTTTTCAGCTTGAAAAAAACGTCCACTTGGAACCGAAAGAATCAAGCCAACGCCTTTTGCAGCTAGAAAACACGTTTATTTTCTCCAAATGACTATGCTGCGTTTTTTGCAATTGAAAAAACGTCCATTTTATCTCAACTTATCGTGAAATGCATTTGGAGACTCGAAAAAGGTCCATTTCATTCCAAGTTATTGTGCCACGCCTTTTCCAGAAACAAGAAGTCCATTTCACCCCAAATGATTATTCCATGCCTTTCTCGATTCGAAAAAAGTATACTTCATTCAAAATTATTGAGCCATTCCTTTTTCAACTCGAAAAACGTCCACTTTATCTCAAATGACATGCCACACCCTTTTCAATCCAAAAAAGGCCATTTCATCCCTAATGACCATGCCAGGCCATTTTCAAATAAAAAATGTCAATTGCTTCCCAAATATTGTGCTATGCCTTTCTCCACTTGAGAAAATGTCCAGTGTATCCCAAATGATCATGCCATACCTTTTTTAACGCGAAAAATTCCATTTAATTCAAAATTTTTGCCACGCGTCTTCGAACTTCGGAAAGTTAATTTCATCCCAAATGATCATTTCATGCGTTTTGCAATTCGTAAAAGGCCATTTCATCTCAAATAATCATGCCAGGCCTCTTTCAACTTCAAAAAAGTACAATTTATTCCAAATTATCGGGCCATGTCTTTTTTAATGACAAAAAAAGTCAATTTCATCAAAAAAGACTATGCCACGCCTGTTGTAGCTTGAAAAACGTCCATTTTATTTTACCTTATCATGCGATGCCTTCAGAAACTAGAAGAAAAATCCTTTTCATTCCAAATTATTGTGCCATGCCTTTTTCAACTTGATAAACGTCCAATTCATCCTAAATGATCAAGCCACGCCTTTCGCAGTTCAAAAATACATTTATTTCATCCCAAATGACTATACCACGCTTTTTGCAACTCTAAAAACGTCTATTTTATCTTAACTTATCGTGCAATGGATTCAGAAAGGTGAAAAAGGTCCATTTCATTTCACGTTATTATGCCACGCCTTTTCCAACACCAAAAAGTCCATTTCATCCCAAGTGATCAGGCCATGTCTTTTTCTGCTCGAAAAGGACCATTTTATTTCAAAATATTGTGCCACACCTTTTACAACTTTACAAAAGTACAGTTCATTCCAAATTATCGGGCCATGCCTTTCGTAATTCAAAAAAAGTCAATTTCATCAAAAAAGACTACACCACGCCTCTTTTAACTCGAAAAACGTCCATTTTATCTCAACTAATCATACGGTGCCTTCAGAAACTCGAAGAAAAATCCATTGAATTCCAAATTATTGTGCCATGCCTCTTTCAACTCGATGAAACGTCCATTTCATCCCAAATGATCATGCCACGCCTCTCACAACTTCAAAAAAGTACAATTAATTCCAAATTATTAGGCCATGCCTTTCTTAATTTGAAAAAAGTCAATTTTATCAAAAAAGACTATACCACGCCTCTTGTAATTTGAAAAACGTCCATTTTATCTCACCTTATCATTAGATGCCTTTAGAAACTCGAACAAAAATCCATTTCATTCCAAATTATTGTGCCGTGGTTTTTTCAACTTGTCAAAGGTCTCATTCACCCGAATGTTCAAACAATGCCTTTTTCAGCTGGAAAATACATTTATTTCATCCCAAATGATTATGCCCTGCCTTTTTCAACTCAAAAACGTCAACCTTATCTCAAATGATCATGCCACGTCCTTTTCAACTTGAAAAGGGCCATTTGATCTAAAATGATAATGCCATGCCTTTTGCAACTCGAAAAATCATTGATTTTATCCTAAATTATGGTGACATGCCTTTCAAAACTAGAAAAATCAATAAAACAACCATTTTATCCCAAATGGTGTTTGGGAGGAAGAGAAGGGTTAAGAGGTAAGTTAAAATTAGTTAACTCTCCAACTGTGAGTAAATAAGAAACTCACTTATTCGTTAATATTTCTAGGATGTTTTTTAACGATCTGAGCCAATCACGACAAGATCAAATTCGAGTTTGAACCTTGAGATTGGCATCACGATTTCAGTGGTCCTACAGGCTCACCCGCCGAGTTTCAAATAACTGATCGCCAATCGGGACGAATTATGAATGTAGAATCTTTTTACACTCCAGGATGACTTTGCTCTGCCATGCCGCGCCGCAATGCGTCAATGTTTAAGACGACAGCACACTCATCAGAATGAAGTCGACTTCTCATTGCGAATGTGAAGATGATTCAATGCTGTTATTTTCTTTATTCTCCTTCCGCAATTGGAAAGAAGTTCCTTAACTCCTTAGTCCTTACATAAAGGCTATAAGCAGAAAGACGTGCTTTTATTTGAAGATGAAAGGGGAAAAAAGAGTTTAAGAAAGGCAGGGTGTTGGGTATTGCTCCTTTGGAGAGGAAGATTATGAAAAAGAGCCGCTGCATGGCGCCTGAATTGGCTGCAATAAGGAAATGAGTTCCACGCGTACAAAGGTGTCCGAAATCAAGTTTGGGCTCAAAATTATTGCCGGGTGAATGTCCTTCGAATAAGTTTATTACATGGCAGACAATTTTATTCCTCTCTCTAAGCATGAATTGGTGAGCAACTAAGAACTGAAATCGTGCGTCCATTTACGAAACGTTGATGACAAACGACTAAAATGTACGAACAGAAAACACGCGAAGAAGAAGCAAGAAATCGCGCCACGCTTCTTGCATCTTGAAAAAAGTACATTTCATCACAAACGATCATGCCATGCCTTTTTCATTATGAAAAAATGTCCATTTCATCCCAAATGATCATGTCATGCCTTTTTCAACTCACAAAAAGGTAAATTTCATTCCAAATTATTGTTCAGCCTAAAAAGGTCATTCCATCACAAATAATCATGTCGTGCCCTTTTCAGCTTGAAAGAAGGTCCATTTGATTCCAGATAATTATGCCACGCTTTTTCTATCTTGAAAAGGTCACTTCATCCTGAATAATCATGTCATGCCTTTTTCAGCTCGACAAATGTCCATTTTATCCCAACTTATCATGCCATGCCTTTTGAAACTCAAAAAACATTCATTCCATTCCAATTTATTGTGCCGTGGCTTTTTCAATTATAAAAAACATCTAATTCTTTACAGATGATCATGTCACGCCCTCTGTAACTCGGAAAACGTCCATGGTATCCCAACTTATCGTGCCACGTCTTTCAAAACTCGACAAACATTCATTTTACTCCAAACTATTGTGCCATGACTTTTTCAACTCGAAAAAACGTCTACTTTATTTCAAACGATCATGTCATGCCTTTTTCAACTCGAAAGAGCCCATTTCATCCCAAACGTTCATTACATGCCTTTTGAAACTCGAAAAAGTCCATTTCATTCCAAATTATTGTGACCTGACTTTTTCAACACGGAAGAGGCCATTTCATCCCAAATGATCATGCCATTCGTTTTTTTTTTTAAACTCGAAAGAGGACATTTCATCCTACGAGTACATGATCATGCTATGCCTTCTTCAAGTCGATAAATGTCCATCTCATTCTAAATTATGTATAGTGTCATTCCTTTTCAACTGTAAAGAGGACATTTCATCGCAAATGATCATGCTATGATTTTTTCAACTCGAAAGAAGCCACCTCATCTTAAATGATCATGCTATGCCTTTTTCAACCCGAGAAACGGCCATTTTATCCCAATTTATCGTGCCATGCGTTTTGAAACTCGAAAAAAGTCCATGTAATGCCAAATAATTGTTCGATGCCTTTCTTAACTCGAAAGAGGCCATTTCATCTCAAATGATCATACCATGCCTTTTTAACTCAAAAGAGGACATTTCATCATAAATGATCATTCTATGCTTTTTTCAAGTCGATAAATGTCCATTTTATTCCAAATTATTATGTCATGTCTTTTTCAACTCGAAAGAGGCCATTTCATCTTAAATGATCATGCTTGCTTTTTTCAAGTCGATAAATGTCCATTTCATTCCAAATTATCATGATATGCCTTTTTCAACTGGAGAACGTCCTTTTTTATCCAAACTTATCATGCCTCGCCTTTTGTGAATCAACAATCATTCATTGCATTTCGAATTATTGTGCCATGGCTGTTTCAAATCGAAAAAACACCCAGTTCATCACAAATTATCATGCGACGACTTTTGTAACTCGACAAATATCTCTTTAACCTTACTTATCGTGCCATGCCTCTTGAAACTCGAAAAAAGTCCATTTAATCCCAAATAATTGTTCCATGCCTTTTTCAACTTGAAAGAGGCCATCTCATCCCAAATGGTCATGGCATGCTTTTTTAAGCTCCAAACAGGCCATTTCGTTCCAAATGATCACGTAATGCCCTTTTCAACTATAAAAATGTCCATTTCATCCCAACTTATCGTGCCCTGCCTTTTGAAAGGCGAAAAACATTCATTTCATTCCTGATTATTATGCTATGGCTTTTTCAGTTAAAAAATCCAATTCATCACAAATGATCATGCCACGCCCCTTGTAAATCGAAAAACGTTTATTTCATCCCAACTTATAGTGACATCCCTTTTGAAACTCGAAAGAAGTCTACTTCATTCCAGATTATTGTGCCATGCCTTTTTCATCTCAGAGCAGGCCATTTCGTTCCAAATGATCGTGTAATGCCTTTTTCAACTATAAAAATGTTCATCATATCCCAACTTATCGTGCCGTGCCCTTGAAACACGAAAAACATTCATTTTATTCCAAATTATTGTAATATGGCTTTTTCAGTTTAAAAAAATCCAGTTCATCACAAATGATCATGCCACGCCCTTTGTAACTCGAAAAAAGTTTATTTCATCCAAACTTATAGTGACATCCCTTTTAAAACTCGAAAGAAGTCCAGTTAATTCCAAATTATTGTGCCATGCATTTTTCAACCCCAAAAAAATGTCCATCACATTCCAAATTATCATTTCACACCTTTTCCATCTCAAAAAACGTCTATTTTGTCCTAAATTATTATTATTATTATTATAAAAATGCCATTTTATCTCAAATTACCGTGCTACGCCTTTTTGCAGCTCGAAAAGTGTGCATTTCATCCCAAATGATCATGCCACGCCTTTTTAGAAAATGCGCGAACAAAAAGCGAGAAATCGAAGGCGATAACGCGTTGATTTATTCTTGATACAGCGGCTTTCGTCAAGAGTGACGTCAACGTAATAACTCTTCCACTTCTTCTGCGGGTTTTACTGAAATCGAGTAATACGAGATCTTGGAAGGTCGAGCTTCACACTTGAGTTCTTTGCTCCTGATCGTGAACCTTGTATATCGTCACGGAACTCGTTTGAGCGGCAATTTATATAGCGACATTCCCGGTCCTCTCGTATTTATAAAAACGACTGGATGATTCCAGAAGTTAAGGAATTATCGTATCTTAGGGCACCTTTCGAGCAAGTACTCTCTTTGCACAAGAGTCGATCGGAAACTCACAAGTTTACAGTTTCTTTTTCTCAATTACTCTCTGAAAGAATTGCATTCTTCCATTAAAGCAAAAAGTGGTATACACATGTTCGTGATGAAACAGACTAAAATCGAAATATTCAGATTCTAACCCAAACGACGATGCTCGCCTTTTTCAACTCAAAAAATTCCATTTCATGACAAGTGATAGTTCCATGCCCTTTTCAAGTCGAAAAAAGACAATTTCATTCCAAGTTATTGTACCATGTCTTTTTCAACACAAAAAATCATACATTTCATTCAAGATTATTTTGCCACGACTTTTTAAACTCGAAAAAAGTCCATTTCGTCCCAAATGATCACATAATGCCTTTTTCAATTCGAAAATGGCTATTTCATCCCAAATGATCATGCTACGCCTTTTCCGACTCGAAAAAGTTTATTTCATGCTAAATTATTGTGCCGCGCCTTTTTCAACTAGAAAAAACGTCCCATTTCATCCCAAATAATCGTTCTAAGCCTTTTTCACCTGAAAAAACGTCCGTTTTATCTCAAATTATGATGTCATGCCTCTTGAAACTCGCAAAAAGGTTCATTCTATCCCGAGTGATCATGCCATGCCTTTTGCAGCTTGATAATACGTCCATTCTTCCACAAATAATTATGCCGCGCCTGTTCCAACTAGAAAATGCCCATTCCAACCCGGATAAGCCTAGCACGCCTTTCCTAAGTCGAAAAAAGTCCGTTTCATCCCAAATGATCAAGACATGCTTTTTTGATCTCTGAAAAAGGTCCATTTCATCTCAAATAATTATGCCACGCGCGTTTCAACTGGAAAATAGCCATTCAATCCCAAATTATCATGCCACGCCTTTTCCAACTGGGAAGGACCCATTTCAGCCCGAATGATCATGACGTGCCTTTTTCAACTCGAAAAAATGTCCATTTCATCCCGAATGATCGTGACATTACTTTAGCAACTTGAAATTACGTCCATTGCATCCCAAATAATTATGACAAGCGTATTTCAACTCGAAAATGGTCATTTCATCCCAAATTATCAAGACACGCCTTTTTAAAATTGTAAAAATTCCGTTTGATCCTAAATGATTATGCCCTGCGTTTTTCAACTCGGAAAAAGGTCCATTTCATCCTGAATGATCATGATATGCCTCTTTCAACTCGAATCAAAGGCCCATTTCACCCCAAATGATCAGAACACGCATTTTTTAACTCGAATGAAAGCCATTGTATCCTGAATGATCATGCCATGCCTATTTCAACTCTAAAGAATGTCCATTTCCTCCCAAATTATCATTCCACGCCTTTTTAACCCCAAAAACGTCCACTTGATCCAAAATTATCGTGTCAAACCTTTCCCATCTTGAAAAGTCCATTTCATCCCAAGTGATCATGAGATGCCTTTTTCAACTCCATAAATTGTCCTTTTTATCTATTTCATCCCTAATTTATCATTCCGCGCCTTTTTCAACTAAAAAGAAGCGTCAGTTCCATCCTAAATTATCGTGCTACGCTTTTCTCAACTCGAAGGTATCCTTTTCATCCACACTTGATGTGCCATGCCTTCTCCACCTAAAAAAAAAACGTCCATTTTCTTATTCCAAATTATCATGTCATGCCTTTTTCAAGTCGAAAATGTCTGTTTTATCCCAAATGACCATGCAACGCCTCTTCCAACTCGAAAAAGTTTATTTAATCCAAAATTTCTGTATCTTACCTTTTTTAACTACCAAAAGGCTAATTTCATTTTAAATTATTGTGCCATGCCTTTCTCAACTAAAAAACTTCCATTCCATCTCAAATATCATGACACGTATTATTAAATTCCATAAAAGCCATTTTATCTCCAATGATTATGCCTTGCATTTTTCAACTCTAAAAACTGTCAATTTCATCCCAAATTATCATCCGATGCCTCTTTAATCCCAGAACGTCCATTCAATCCTAAATTATTGTGTCAAACCTTTTGCAACTCGGAAAATTCCATTTCATCCCAAATGATCATGAGATGCCTTTTTCAACTTGAAAAATTGTCCATTTAAATCATTTAATCCCAAATTTATCATTCCACGCCTTTTCCAACGAAAAAGAAGCGTCAATTTCATCCAAAATTATTGTGCCATGCCTTTTTCAACTGGAAAAACTGCCATTTCATCCAAAATGACTATGACACGCATTATTCATCTCGAATAAAAGCCACTTTATCGCGAATGATCATGCCATGTATTTTTCCAGTTTCTTTTTCTCAATTACTCTCTGAAAGTATTGCCTCTTTTTCGTTAAAGCAGAAAGTGATATACCATTGATCGGGACGAAAGATGTCAAAATCAAAATATTCAGATTCTAACCACTACGCAAGATATCCAATCTTCTTTTCTTAACAGAAAGTTATAACAGACATATAACATGAATCTAACCACGAATTTTCAATTTGTCAATTTCTATTTATTATTGGTACTCAAAAATTCAATCCGAT
This sequence comes from Melikaiella ostensackeni, assembly GCA_032362435.1. Lineage (NCBI taxonomy): Eukaryota > Metazoa > Arthropoda > Insecta > Hymenoptera > Cynipidae > Melikaiella > Melikaiella ostensackeni. The sequence goes on along the minus strand of JAUMHM010000001.1, from coordinate 15,768,684 downwards.
CTCGCCTTACCTCACGTACTTCGGGTCGTCGATCTTGCTGTTGATGATGGACAATGAGTCGCTGTTTCAATCGGTTATCCAGTCGTTCCAAAGCATGTCGAACGTCTTTTATTTATAAAAAAAAGAATAACTCAAGGTATGCGAAATGGGCGTGCGAATCTCAAGTTGTTTCAAGTACGTCTCCTTCCAAAAGTGAGATTAATGTTTTTTTTTACCTGAATCGTTAAAAAGATAGGTCTAGGTTTTCCATGATCAATTCCGTAGCTAACAAGGACTTCTAGTCACGAATATGGTCGAGAGTGAAGCCAATTAATTGGGTTCCCCTATAAGAATTACGTTTATCCCTTAATTTGCCCTTGATTTTTATTAGCATCTCTATTAAATTTAAGTCTTTTTCTTCAATATTTTCGAAAAGAATCTGGTGGTTCAGTATCAAGTACCTTCTTCTTCATTCTTCGATCCATCCCAAACTCATAGGACCCAAAATATATAAAATATGAGGCCCAAAATTGAATTGCCTCAAAAGAATGCCCAATACACAAAGTTCTTAACCGTAAGTCCCAAACAAGAAATCCCAAGTCACAGTGACAAAAAGTCACAAACTTATGGGACTCAAATTATAAGGACAAAAAAAGATCACAAAGTGTAAGTTCCGTCAGGCCCTAAATTATAATGCCTAAAAAGAACGCCCGAGCACTTAGTTCCAAACCGTATGTCCCGAGCCACAAATCCTGAGTCGCAAGTCCCAAATTCATAGTACCTAAAGTATATAAAATATGAGGCCCAACATTATAATGACAAAAAATATCAAAACCAAAAATCCCAAATTGCAAGGTCCAAAAATGAGTCACAATCTCATAGGACCCAAAATATAGAAAATATGAGGCCCAAAATTATAACGCCCAAAAGAGTGCCCAATATACTAAGTTCCAAACCGTGGTAATTTCCAAACGGTAAGACTGGACATGTATGTAGAAAATATGAGACCTATATTTATAATATCCAAAAGAACACCCAAAACACTGAATTCGAACCGTAAGTCCCCAACCACAGATCCCAACTCACAAGGCCCACAAATAAGTCCTTAACTCATATGACTCAAAACATAAGGCCCCAAGAGAACGCTTAGTACACGAAGTTTCAAACCATATCACCCAAAACACAAATTCCAAGACAAAAGGCCCAAAAAATAAGTCCCAAACGCATAGGATCAAAAATATTGAAAATATGAGGCCTAAAACTATAATGCCTAAGAGAACGAATAATACACGACCTTCCAAACCGTAAATTCCAAATCACAAACCTCAAGTCCCAAGGACCGAAAAATAAGTCCTAAACTAATAGGACCCAGAATATAAGGCCCAAAAGAACGTCCCAAAATTAAGCCTTATAAGGCTCACAATTTTAATGCCTAAAAAGGACATTCAAATATAAGTTTTCTAATCCGTAAGTCCCAAACCAGAAATCCCCATTTGCAAGTCCCAAACTCGTAAGTCCTACTACTACCTACTACTACCAAATCGGTTAAAACTTAATACGACTCAATCTGATTCAATCAGAATAAATCCGAGACCATCCGAACCAAATTTTCAATCCGAATCAATCCGAATTCGGATCGATCTAAGCCGGTTTTTTATCCTAATAAATCCGAATCAATCTAAACTCTGATTCATTCAGATTGAAAATTCAGTATATATCAATCCGAGTTCGGATTCATTCGGATTCATTTGGATTGAAAATTTGATTCGGATTGGTGCGGATTGATTGGGACTGGAAGTTTGGATTAAATCAGATTGAGTCGGATACAGATTTCGGAATTATTCAAAATGATTCGGAATGAATTCCTATCTAAAACTTTCTCTACGAATGCACACATTTTTTTAATCTGTAAACATCTTTTCGATATGTAAACTTCTTTTAGTTGAAGTTAACCTTTATCAAAGATGTTTACAAATGAATCTCTATTGACAGCGGCGGATTTAGACATGGGCAACATGTGCAACTGCTCAGGGCGGCAAATTTTTGGGGGCGTCAACTTCTGGGATACTAAACCTTTTTCAATTTAATACATCAGAAAAAAATATGAATGCAAAAAATAACACCGATCATTAATAAATTTCTATATATTGTGAAAATTTGCATGACGATTCCGATTGCCCTTCTTTCGAAATTCAATATTCGCTTCTATGAATTGGACTAATTTCAAATAAGTGCGCGATTTTCGTTCTGAAAGGGCTGATCAACTTGCTACCATCTGTGTACCAACTTATCAACTACATCCGCCCATATTTGTTTACTTCTCGGAAAGCTTCCCAAGAAGTTAACAAATACTGGCAATACTGAATGATACTTCAAAACAATTGCATATTCTTATTTGTAATGGAATCATACATCTTTTCGGAAAAAATTCAGTGGTTCGGAATACGGAAAACGAGCTCTCATTTCTGATTTGAAGATATTGTGCTGTTTAGAAAGAGTGTTGTATACACTGAGAGAAATAAACTCAGTAGGAGTTTACTTCTTTTTAATTGTTATAACTAATGTATTATTGAGTTTACTAATAAAAATCAGAAAGGACTTTTCAGTCAATATAATCTTCAAATTCATATTAAAGATGGCTGATATTTCCCTCAGTATGGGGGAGGCACTCAACGTAAATCCGTCGCTGTCTATTGGAGCGTATTCTAGGTGAGTACTGATTTCTTTTTTGCAAAGCTTTGACTTTTTCCTGTTCTTTTTTCCTTAAAAATTCCTTGACATTTCCAGGTTCTTGAGCCTTGAGGCAAGTTATCGGTCCTAAGGTATTTACTGGTAGTTTAGGTACCGCATTTTTCCGGGCGCATGTACCGTTTTCCTGCAGATGCAATTAACCAGCCCAGCCGTGGAGTCACGGGCAAGAAACCGATAGAAGCACCTGCAGCCGTGACAATCGAACCTCTCGTTATGGCAACTCGGCTTTCTACGCCTTATACCGATTCCTATTGCCTATCAAGGTTCCGAGTAATCGCAGTGATTCGTGGTCGCCGCAGGCGCCGAGCATCGTTTTATTTCGTATATATAAGTGAGAGATTCAATTGTGAGAAATTCCCTGCTGAGTATTTCTTGCTTGACGGCACTATACTTCACTGTGGCTACAATCTTGTCGCGCGAAAGATATATCATTCTCATTGATAATTCCAAAAATTTCTTCTAAGTAGTCATCAACGACGCCACACTACACTCACAACTCACGTCATTGTATCATTACATCATTATAATTGCTTCATAACAAAACTCGAGTTGATTCGTTCGGCTCTAACTGAAATTTGAAAAGTGGGACTGATGTGAAACTGATATGGGACTCATGTACCCATATAGGTCCCTATGTTCGGATTTTCAATAGATGACACTCTTATTCTGAACACTATATGACTAAACTATATTACTCTAATCCCTGTTACTCTCAACTCTCGCACGCTAAATCCTATCACTCTGAACTCTCGCACCTTTAAACCCTATTACTCTAAACTCTCGCATTCTAAGCCCTATAACTCCAAAATCTCACACTCTCAATCCTATTATTCTAGACTTTCACATTCTAAACTCTCACAATCCAAACCCTATTATTCTAAACTTCGCTTTCTGAACTTTATTACTCTGCACTATCACTCTCTAAATCCTTTTACTCTCAACTTTCGCACTCTAAACCCTATTACTCTAAACTTTCGAACTCTAAATCCTATGACTGTAATCTTTCGCACTCTAAACCCAATTGTTCTGAACTTTTGCACCGTTAAAACGAATTAATCCAAGTTCTCAAACTCTAAATCCTATTACTCTAAACTCTCGCACTCTAGATCCTATTACTCTAAACTTTTGCACACTAAACTCCCGCACCTTTAAACCCTATTACTCTTAACTCTTGACCTCTAAACCCAATCACTCTAAGCTTTTACGTTCTAAACTTTCGCTCTGTAAATCCTATTATTCTAAATTTTCGCACTCCAAACCCAATTACTCCTAACTTTTACACCTTTAAACCCGATTACTCTAAACTCTCGCACCTTTAAACCCTATTACTCTTAACTCTCGTACTCTAAGCCCAATTATTCTAAACTTTTACACTCTGAACTCTCGCTCTCTCAATTCTATTATTCTAATCTTTCGGATTCTACACAGAATTACTTTAAGCTTTTCCATCTTTAAACCGGATTACTCTTAACTCCCTCACTCTAAATCCTATTACTCGAAGCTTTCACACTTTCAACCCAATTACTCTAAACTTTCGCATTCTAAAATCTCAAACGTAAATCTTATTACTCTAAACTTTCACACTCTAAACTCATACACTCTAGACGCGATTATTCTAAAATTTTATACTCTATACTCTCACACGCTGAAACCTATTGCTCTGAATTCTCGCGCTCTAAATCCTATTACTCTAAACTTGTGCACTCTAAACCCTATTACTCTCAACTCTTGCACTCTAAATCCTATAACTCTAATCTCTGTTGCTCTAAACTCGCGCATTCTAAACCCTATTACTGTAAACTCTCGTACTCTAATTTCTATTACTCTAAACTCTATAACTCTAAACTCTTATGCTCTAAGCCTTATTACTATAGACTTTCACTCTCTAAATCCTATTACTCTAAGCTTTCGCAATCTGAAGTTTCGTACTCTATACTCTCACACTCTAAACCATATTAGAGGTCGTCTTTATATCACGTAGCGCTTTTTTAGACGATTCTTTTTTCTCTCGTCCCCCTTCTAACGCTTTCGTATCCATACAAA
>JAUMHM010000001.1:15723329-15754520 GCA_032362435.1 Melikaiella ostensackeni | reverse complement strand
TTTTATTTGCGATGCCTCTTCGTCTGCTGCTGCTTTACGCTTTCGTTTCTGCGCCCCAGATAGTTGGTTCCTGTGAGTGGTATGGTCTTCATGTGTAGCGTACCCTGGATTTCACTGATTCACATACAATGTTAAACTTTTTATAAACGTCCCTTGACGACCGTATTGGATCTATTGTAATCCTGTATATTGTTTTTATTCTGAGTATTGCTTTTACCCTTAATTTGAATAATTTTGTTATGCATATGTATTTGTCAATAAAAGACATCGAATAATGGTTGAGAAAAAGATTCTGTATGCATAATTCAATAATCTTTTCATGGAAATTTTGGATGAGATAATTTAAGAGCTCTATCAATCAAATTCTTTACAACTTCTATTTTCTTTTGAATGGAATGATTAGAATTAAAATTCAGTGCCTTTCTCGAACAAAATATTTTTTTTGTACCAACCAGTGATAATATAATTTTCATCAGTTTTAATTAAAGTCAAATCAAGAAAATTCAATCTACCTTCCGTTTCAATTTCAACAGTGAGCTGTTATCTTGAATGTATACTTTTAAAAACATGAAGTAAGGTATCCACATTTTGCGTATGTGAAGAAAGTACACAATCATCAACATATCTTGCATAAAAGTCCAACTCAAAATTAATTTGATCAAAAACTTCATTCTCCAAATCCTCCATCACAATTTCAGCGATAATTGGGGACAAGACTGAGCCTATCGGAGTTCCAAATTTTTGTTTATAGAAAGTACTATTGAATTAAAAATAAACAGAATTGAAAATATATTCAATAGCATCAAGAAATTATTTTTTTGAAATCTTAGTATGAAGTTTGATCATATCCCATCTTTTTTCTATGGCAAGTTTAACTTTTTCTTATGGAATGTTAGCAAACATGGCTATTACAACAGAAGAAACAAAAATGTGATTCATTGGTATTTCAGCTTTTTCAATTAATTTTAAAAAGGCAGCACTATTTTTTGTTGATCTTTCCGAAAGGGTTGCTGATTCTTTGATAATTTTTCTAAGGAGTTCTTCTAATTTTCTCGCGGGTGAACCTACTGTCTAAATAACTGGCCGTAGAGGAAAATATGCTTTATGTACATTACCCAGGCCATAGGCCAACTCTCAAATTCTTTCAGGTCATTAAAACTAAACAATTATATTTTTCAAACCTGAAATATTTGTCAATTTAAGTATTGAGTACATAATTGCAAAATCAAATTATTCAAAACATCAAAACATCAGAAAGTCAGTATTAAAAATTAAAATTACAAAATTTCAAATCATCATTTAAAAATTAGAAGCTCTTTATTTCTCAACTACATTTTTTTCTTTACGGGTTCGATGGGGTTTTTCATATCCATTTCATTAATAATAAACATTTTTTGAAAAAAATAAGCGTTTGACCATTACATGCACATCAACAGTAAATTAGACTCTTTTCGTACTTAAGGTTCTTTTTTATTTTTTTTGTCTGAAAAAGGAAGCTTAGGTTTTTTCCTTCTAATAACTTTAGAAAATGCAAACGCTCGCCCACTTTCCTTGATTTTTATTTCTTAACATTAAAAATATAAACAATTTAAAAATCCATCATTGAACAAAATTTTAAATATTAAGAGTCTTAACAATTTTTGAAACAATAATGAATAATTGATAATTTCGAATTGAAAGCGTTTGAAATTTGAACAAAAATATATTATACGATTTTGAATTGAAAAAGTTCCAAGTCAAAAAAATTTAGATTAGGTAAAATTTTGAAAGAAAGGACAATATTCCGAATGGAATGAAAAGGATTTGAACTTATATGATTTCTGAATAAAAGCATTTAACATTGAATAATTTGAAATTGTAAGTGTTTGAAATTGATAAACTTTAAATCAGAAGCTGTCAAAATTGAAAGATTTCAGACTAAAACTTTGTAAATTGGATAATAATTTTCATTTCATAGCTATTAACATTTGAAAATTTGAAATTGAAAACTAAATTGAATGTTTCAAAGCCAAAATTTCTGGAATTCTAGAATTTCAAATTGTTATTATATTGAAAACATTATAATTTAACATTAAAATTGATTAGACAAATTTTTCTGATAAAAAAATTAACTCACCGTCATTTTCCTCGTTCAAAATGAACAAATTTTCCCCTTTAACATTTCCATTATTTTAAGTGAATATATATCGTTATATATATCGTTATATATATTATATTATATCGTTTAAAAATTAACAATTTTGAAATTGTCAATTATACTTTTCAAAATTCAACCATTTCAATTCCAATTGCTAAATTAAAACTTATGAAATTCAAAAATTGAAAATCCAGCATTCATTTTTAGTTGAAATATTAACTATTACATTTTTCATTGTAAATTCATCTCTTTTAGTTGAAAATTCAAGTACTTGGTTGAAAGTTGAACTACTTTGTTAAAAATTAATTTTTTTCGTCGAAGATTCATCATTTTAGATGAAAGTTCACTTTTTTGGTTGAAAATTTAAATTTTTTTGTTGAAAATTCGTCTTTTTGTTTTGTTGAAATTGTATCTTTCCTAATTGAAAATTCAACTATTTGGTTTTAAATTCATGTATTTTGTTGAAAATTCGTCTTTTTGGAAGAAAATTGATCTTTTTAGTTGAAAATTCAACCATTTGGTTGAAAATTCATATATTTTATTGAAAATTCGTCTTTTTTAGCAGAAAATTAATCTGTATCATAACTGTTTTGTTGAAAATTCGTCTTTTTTGGTAAAACTCAATCATTTTAGATTTAAAATTAAAATATTTTTTGGTGGAAATACCAACTACATATTACATTTTTCATTAAGAATTCATCTATTTTGGTTGCCAATTCAATTATCTAGTAGAAAGTGGAACTACGTGATTAAAAAATGATTTTTTGGTTGAAGATTCATCATTTAAGTCAAAAATTAATCTCTTTGTTGAAAATTAAACTATTTTGGTAAAAGTTTTTTTTTTATAGAAAATTAATTTTTGAACTGAAAATTTAAGTATTCCATTTTTGGTTTAAAATTAATTTTTTTTTTAGTTGAGAATTCATCTCTATTGGTTGAAAGTGGAATTATTTTATAAACAATTTTTTTTTGGCTGAAAATTTAACTACTTGTTAAAAAATTTGTTTTTTTTTTGGTTAAAAATTCAACTGTTTGGCCTGAGAATTCAATATTTTTCATTACATTTTCAGTCTTTATTGGCTGGCAAACGTTTCTTCATTGAAAATTCAACTCTTTCGTTGAAAGTTCGTCTCATTGTTTTGAAAATTCATGTTTTACGTTTAAAATTTAACTATTTTATAGAAAATTTGTTTTTATAGATGAAAATTAATTTTTTAACTGAAAATTTAACTATTTCATTGTCGGTTGAAAGTTAATCTTTTTGAGTTGAAAATTCAGCTATTAGGTTGGAAATTTTTGTATCGTGTTGGTAATTATTGTATTCGTCTTTTTAGTTTTAAAATTCATCTCTTTTGGTCGAAATTTTATGTTTTTGGTGTAACAGATCGAATTTCTGCTGGACTTTCTTCTAAGTTGTAATATCTTTGGATATACATATTTTTTCTTTAGTTACCCCTGAAGATGACCCCTTTGGATGACCTCTTTAATAGATTTTTGCTGCTCAGTCCAAGAGGCCCCTCGCAGGAGGAGGCCCCCTTCAATGCGGGGTTTCGGGAATTGAAACTTGAAGTATTAAAAATTAAACAATTGCAAACTTTGTTTAAAAGTGGAAGCATTCTTCAATTAGGATCTTGAAATTAAGTCGTTATAAATCATTAGTTTTTTTAAATTTTGCATCGCACTTTTCAAAATTCAATCATTTTAATCTAAAGTGCAAAATTGATAACTTGGAAATCAATCTTCACAAATTATAGTAAAGGCCAGAACAAAAAAAAAATGAAAGTCAATGATAGAGTATTTCCATGCAAGGGGAACAATATCATTTTGCTTTAAGTGGGAAGACAATAATTTTGCAACATGTTAAACTGACGTATACTAATAAACTGTCACATTCATATGACAGAAAAAGTCGCGAGACAAAAAACACGCGAAAAGCGAGCGGAAACACAGAAGCTTCAATGTGGACAGACAGAATTGGTAGATTATTTTAGTGAATTGTGATTTGTTTTGACTAATTCGTCAGTTGAGAGTCGTAAATGATTTTTTTTCTAACTTAAATGAACTTGAACTCATTAATCACACGTTTTCACGGCAATCAGAACTTAAAAATTAATAAATGATTTTCTGGGTTTATTGGTAGTATCATAGTGCAAATAACACATTCAGTGGCTAATCATGATCAGCATGAAGCCAGTCTCGTTGCCACACCATAGGGGGCCTTAGGCTTAACTTTCCTTAATATACGTACATACGTACTCATTTTTATAAATGTGATTTATTGTTTACTTTTGGACAAATTTTACATGTTTCCTTTCGTCGAATTTACTCGGAGTAAGTTGTTTTTAACAGACTATAATCCTGCTGTTTCTTAATATAGCACAAATGAACGAGTTGCTTCTGAAGACTTATTTGAGCGAAAGGCTCAGCATGAGTAATTTCTGTCAAGATTTAAGCTTTAGAGTACCCTTTGAAAGATTTATGAAAGAAAACTGCTGAGTCAGTGGACTAACTCATAAATTTATGAAAATTATTTTCAACTCTATCTGAGGCAGTAAAAACGATTTTCTTTTCCTACAGAACAGAAACTAAATCAATTTATCAATTACATATTTTGAATGCTTTGGTGAAATTATTTAGGACTTGAATATTTGTCATGGAGAATGGAAACTGATGCCTCATTTTTAGGTTTTCGTTCGTCATATTTGGGCTTTATATTTTTGAGTCTTATCGAGTCTTATATTTTTGGGCGTTGCACGGTTTAGGACATTCGATTTGGGAGTTTTGGTTGTTCGTGTTTCAGACCTTATTTTTGGACTTGTGATTTGAGACTATTTTCAACATTTATTTCTGTCGGACTATTATTGGGTACTGAAATAAGACTTGCCCTAGTGGAAAAGAGTTTACAAAAACGTACAACTACAGCAATTTACCGCTTTTGCAGTCAAAAAGTTGTTCTTTTTCGACCTAGGATAACAAATATTTAGAATATTGCTATGAGATCATTTTAAATTGAGATCTGATGTGCAAATGATCGCTATTACAAAAAACGCTTTTGCGTTTAAAATGTGAAAGGAATGGTGGAATAAGACAATAAAAATCATTATTAAATAAAAAAACACATTACGTTTAAAGCTTTTTCTTAAATATATCAATCGATTCGACTCCATATAATTTAAAATTATATCATTGCAATGTTCTCAATAATTGACATCCTTGGTCGAAAAAAAAAAACAACTTTTTGATTGTGAAAACTGTAAATTCATGTAGATTCTTCACTGTAACTTTATTTATTGGAAAAGTTGCCATATAACAAAAGTTCAACATGTAAACTTAGACCATTTAAGGCAAATAGGGTAAGGGGCACAGGAGTTGCCAACCAAACCTGTCCCCTGGCAGTTTTTGTCTTCTGTTTGTTTTTGGATTGGAATATCAACGTTTTCGCGATAAATTATTAGTTATGAATGAAAAAAACTAATTAACCAAATATCACACGTGAACTAAAATAAAAAACATTCTTATATTTCAATCCAAAATAAACAAATGACAAACAACTGTCAAGGGACAAGTTTGGCTGGTAACTACTGTACCCTTTACCCTTATACTAAATTTTATCATATAAATAATAATATCAAAGATATCAAATATATCAAAGAAATTGCAATTTCCTGTAGAAACTTGTATATTATACAAAAAATTACAACAATAAGGTACAAGTCTAAACGTTTGCGCGAATACTAAAAATATTGCTTGTAAAAATGTTTAATTTTTTTGAATTTGTACATTTCTACAATGAACTACAAGTGTTTACAACACCATTCTTATAGTGCAGCTGAAAAAATCTTTCACACCTAGAAAGTATTTGTTTTTTATTAAGGAATAAGCCCGAAATTTAATGAAAGAAAAACCAATTTTTTCAAAGATATTATCGAGCTTAGAATAGGAAAATTTTGAATTCCGTTACAATTAATGGTCAGAATTGGCCCCGAAACATTTTTTTTCCTGGAATATTATGCACACGATTTCTTCTACAATATAAAGAGAATATTTTCCATAATTGATAAATTTAAAATATACCAGGTGACAGAGAAAATAGGAAGTGTGCCTTGTGCTATAGGGTAAACTTATATACATTACATGTCAAAATGATAATAAAATGAAAATAATACTAGCAAAAGAGTACATTTTTTAAGCTTTTTTTGCTTGTATTATTTCAATTCTATTATCATTTTTACGTGTAATGTATATAATTTTACCCTATTGTACAAGGAATACCTCTTATTCTTATTGATATTAAGCCTTATTTTGAGCAATTAAAAATTCAATGAAATAAGTAAACAAAAGTTATCGAAACTTATAAAAACGCAGAAAACGCTAAAAGTGACCTATTTAAACCGAAAAGTGACTAATTTCAAACAAAAAAAATTAATAAAGTTAAATGAAAGTGACTAATGTGCATTAATAATGTGACCAATGTTCTTTCAAATTCAAAAGAAAATGATAATTATAAGAATGACAGGTGAAGTTTAATGAACTGAGGATGGATTCATGAGAACTCAGAGTGAATTTAAAAGAATTCAGGAAACTTTGATGAAATTCATAAGAATTTGAGTGAATTGAACCAAATTTGAAAAATGAAAAAATTTCCATTGAATTGTGTAAAATGGGTGTGAACAGAATGCAGGGCGAATTCAACCGAATTCAAGTGAATGAAAATTTTTTTTTTAAAACAATGATTTAAATAAAATTCCAGTGAATTCAGAGGAATTTAATAGAAATGAGAAGAATTTTGATGAGAATCATAAAAATTCAAGGTAAATTAAAAAAAAATCAATCGAATTCGAAAGCATTCCATGAAATGCCTAAGAATTCAAGGTAAGTTAAAAAATTCCAAGATGATTTCAAAGTATTCATTAGCATTGAGAAGAATTCGGGATAAATTAATAAGAATCCAACGTGAATTCCAAATGAATTCAAATGAATTTTGGAAAAAATTCCATTGAATTCAGATAAATGGGAGTGAATAGAAATCTTATAAAATACACAAGAATTCAAGGTCAATTTTAAAGTCTTCAAGGTAAATTATAAAAATTGAAAATCCAAAAATTATTCATTGAATTCAGTGGATTTCTAGGAAATTCCAAAGAATTCAAAGGAACTTAATAGAATTAAAAGGAATTAAGAAGAATTCAAGAAAATTCAGAAATAGGTATAGATACATAGATATAGGAACAGGTATATATTTTCAAAATTCCAGTTTTTATTGGGCAGCCTATTGTAGGTAGCAACCATTTTCAACCACAGGTCGATAATAATTGAAAAATATATACACTCATCTCGCGTAACTGTCGCGCCCGTTCTTGTACCGGCATCACGGTTGTTCACGCTTGACTGCTTCTGTCTATCCCCCTGAGCGTCCCTTGATGTCCTATACTCAAGGTCTTCGCTCGGGCAGTCAGTGCCGTATCAGAAGTTCTTTAAATCGCGACTCTCTGTGCATATGATTTTGTACGTGTGCCGGGTTCAAAGACTATATATGCGGTTCTGAGTGTTTACTCACTCGTCGCTTTATATCCGGTCGAAACTAGATTTAAATAGCGCCCGTTACTGTGCCGACCAGACCCAAGGCCGGCATAGTTACGCGAGATGAGTATATGAATAAATTTGAATTTACTGACTTATTATATTCAGTTTGAAAAGTTCTTTTAAATCATTACGCTTACATAAGTTGAAGAAAATTCACAATCGCCCCCTCCAACAAATTTTTTGGATCCGCTCTTGCACTGGGTTGAGTATTTCACAGAAAAAAAGAGTAGTATTTACCCTGATTTTGGAGTAAAGACTACATGCAACAAAATTTACCCCATGTGGTTAATCATTACCCTGACACCACGGTATTTTTCTGCTTTCACCCACTCGTGTAAGTAACATTTGAGAGCTCCTACATTTCGTCATGACCGTTTTAATGAAGTCGCACTTACCTGATTCGACTGTTGCACTTACCGTCAGCTAACTTCACTTCAGCGATCAAAACTAGTGGCTTCCAATTTTCCAGACGGTCGTGACGACTTCATGAGAACAAAAGAAAGTTTACTCCCTACAGACCACGGGCGGCTGTGCGGGCAGGATATTTAAATTTGAAATATTGTACTTATTAATTTTGTCAATAATTTGTAATACCGTTTATTGATATTATTACATACAACAATTAAAGTACACAATAACATCGAAAAATGGCATTATGAATTATTGACAACATTATTGGTAAATGAATGAAATAAATAAGAAGAAAATGAAGTGCAGCGTCTGCGTCTTGTTTATTCTTAATCTTGTTTAACGTGTTGAGACCAATGTCATTCTGAAAAAGGTGTGAATAAAAAAAGTGTGCATTAGAAGTCTACATTAGAGCCGTAAGCATATCAGTAAAAACTTGAATAATTTGTGCAATAACTTCTAATTAACAAAAAATAGGTCCCTAATGCAATAAACACTTTGAGGTTAGCTTTTACTTGCGGTTCGTCGTAAGCAACTTTTCACAAACATTTACTGCAAAAATGATTGTCCTACTTTTAATGCATTCAGAGACAAAATTTTTAAATGTATTTATACATACAAATAACAATTTGCACTTACCTTATTATATTATTGTTTTATTCTTTAATTAGAATTCGTTGACACGTGGCTGACATGGCTTTGCCAGCTTTGCTTCAGCCATAATATCAGCGCTACCACACTAACAATTTCAAAGTTCACTACATTTTCGCAAAGTGAATATTTTTAAAGTCCCTAGAAAGACCCCAAATCGAACTTCCCAAACTGATTCCGGACGTTTTCCGATGGTTACAGTGTGCGTACGCACGTGAATTGTTGTCACAACTTGACTTCGGAATGGTTTTTTAGCAGTGTGGAAACGCACGTTAATTGTTGAGACAAGTTGACTTTGACATGGTTAATCAGTTTATATCAGGGTTGTAATTTTGTGGCGCACCGATCGCACTTCCATGATTCTAAAAATTCACCCTAACCTCAAAAAGCTGCGATCGCATTTATTTAAGACCAATTCCATGCTTCACGAGAATATTACTTAATGTTAATACTAATCATAACTAATAAAAAATAACTAATGATACTATAATGTTATACTATAACCTATCACACGGAATCAGAAAAGTACCATTAAACTTCTCGCACTTTACCTTTACCACAAAACCAGCATCATAAAATGTATTGGCTTCCAAACTTCAATATGTCTTTATTTGGATTGTGATGTGAGAACTATGTGATAGAATAAAATATGCCACCATGATACGCGCTTCCGTAATTATATCCATTATGGTGACCGACAGCACTACTAATTTCAGTAACATTTCTATGTTGCGGAGCACACGGATCAAAATTTTGTATTTAGACATTTTTTGACGTATCAGATTCTTATATCTCCCGACAACTTTGCGAAATATACACTCTGAATCTCGAAAAAACGTGGAGAGTTATGAAAATCTACAACTTCATGTACAAACACGAGCCTTGGGAAGCAATGTTTACCCCCAAAGGTTCGCCATCCTAGATTTTTATAGCCTAATAAGAATACTCTATACTCTACAGGTTCGCGCTTCTAAGCTTTCGCAGTGCATTTGGTTTGGATCAGTCAACAAAAGTTTAGCGGTCACTATGAAACACTAAAATATTTTCTTTTGTCAGTTTTGTCTGAAATATATTGTTTGTATTTAAGTATTTCAATGTGCCTTATTATTATTTCAAAATAACACACCATCGTCATCAGCATTCGAGGTTTCTTAAAATTTTTCTCTAACTCCTGCTTCAATCGCTGGATATCTTTTAACCCATAGGTGTTATTTATCATTCGCCCGGCGTTTTTTATCAATTCTTTATCCCAATCCATATTTATTTCTGATGCGACGCAGTTTAGAAAGAGAAAGAGAGAGAGACAGAGAGAGAATTTTTAAATTCTCATCATTTATGATGTAATGTCTTAGATTCATGTGAATTTGGAACTATCCAGTTTTCGTCATTTCTCGACATTTTAAGACCCCCTGAGTCAGAAAAAATGGTTCTTATGAAAATGTTTGTCTGTCTGTTGTCTGACGACGCGATAACTTTCGAAGCAATTTTCTGATTCAAATTTTCTCCTGCACACTAATTTGTGGTCCAAAAAGACAGGCCAAGTTTGTTAGCCAGCCTTCTACTGCCAATATTTACATATGGTTATAGCCATGAATAATCAAACTGGGAAAACTAATAATTCGACTTTCCCATGAAACCGCGCCAGATACGATAGATAGACATGAGACCAAAATTATTTGTCTCTGAAAGTTCTACAAAATTGCTGTTGACCATTTTCCAATAACAATGATAGTTTTTGTTTTAAACGTGGAAAATGCCGTAAGGGAATTGAAACTTCAAATTTATAGCTGAGCAACGCGAAAAACGACGAAAACTTCAACAGCAAAATTACCTCAAAAGGATCCACAAAATTTTGAATTTTTACATTCTCATCATTTACGATTGAATGTCTTAGATTCATGTGAATTTGACCTATCCAGTTTTCGTCAATTCTCGACGTTTTGAGACCCTCTGAGTCAACAAAAATGGTTCTTACGAAAATGTCTGTCGGCCTGTCTGTTCTCTTACGACCCGATAATTTTGGAGGAATTTTCTAATTTAAATTCCCCTTTGCTCACTGGTGCGTAGTCCAAAAGGACAGGTCAAATTCGTTAGCCAGCCTTCTACTGCCAATATTTATGGTTTTAGCCATGAAAAATAAAACTCAGAAAAGTAATGATTTAACTTTACCACGAAACCACGCTAGATGCGATAAATGGACAAGAGACTAAAACTATTTTTCTCTGAATGTTCTACAAAATTGTCCCTGACGGTTTTTCAATAGCGATAATAGTTTTTGTTTAAAACGTGGAAAATACCATAAGAAAATCGGAAATTCAAATAGCTAAGCAACGCAAAAAATGATCGAAAGCTTCAACCGCAAAATTACTCACCTGAAAAAGACCTGCAAAAGTGCCTGTAAACATTTTTTGTATCTATATTTCACTCCTAAGCTGGCGTTAATGAAATTGAAATATGCATAAAGAAATATTTTTTTTACTCATGGCGGTTCTAAGACTTGCCAAGTTTTTTATTATCAATTCAAAACATACATTTTTAGCAATTTTGTATTGAACTAAACTTTTCTTATGGTTTCTCCCATACTGAAAATTTATGCTGGAAAGTATTAGATTTGGGTGCATTTTGTTTAATTCTTTCTCGCTTTATTTTACAATTTTCCAGCTGAGTATAATAATATAATGTAAAATGTCGATTCTATAAAATTTAAACTAAGCTCAAGCAATGTAGAGCGCGAAGCGTGAGTGTCATGATGAGAAAGTATTCCTCAAACCCGAAGGAGTTTGGAGAAATTTATATGTACATCATCACTTAATGTTTAAGCATGACTACAAATTTATTGATTTGTGAACTTTTTGGATGTTCCTTTTCCGGTACACAAAAAATTTTCATAAGAAAGTGGATTTCATTTCACTCTTTAAGAGATTTCTTTCAATTGAGGTATTAATGATTAACTCAATTTACCAAAAGATATCTATTTTTATTCAAATATAGTATAACAATTTGAGGAAGCTAGCAATTTTTTAGGAATGTGTTATTGGTTTGGATTATTACCTTTTTATTTTTTGAAAAATGAAATAATCTGAATAGATTGGTTTTAAATCACTCTACAAATAGATTAAGGTGCTGGCGAAGGCAAAGGTAAAGCAGAGGATTGAAAGGGAGGAAGATAGTCTCGTTATAGCAACATCACGACAACACCTCCTAACCCATTACCGTTAATGACAGCCATTAACGAAGCCAATCAGTCCTTCGAGTCCGTACTCCGTCGCGATGGGTCAATGGCTCTTTCGTTTTTTTCGCGTCCTTCTGTAAACTAAAATGCCCGTACCGACGTGACGCGACGCATGTAAGAGTTCTACATCGAGGTTCGCATGTTTCGCTGTAAAGTGCACAAGCTGCTTCGTCTGGCGTATATGAAGCGCGGCTTTTCAGCGTCGTCATTTCCGACAGTCATAACTTACCCTCGTGCAATTATCGTGTTCCTGTTTCACTAAGAGCGATCGGAAGGTTCACGGTGAACTGCAGCCACCTCGCGCGTATCTATTAACTTGTAGAACTTGTACACCATAGTCAATGGCAGAGCGAGCGGGAGTTCTGAAGAGGAAAGTCAGGAAAGTGCTAAAAACTGTATCGGCTCTTTCTTTAAAAATACAAGTTCCTTAAAAGCCTTATTCATAAGCTTTCATTATTCCATTCATATTTGGGGCACATGGTGCGACTAAACCAACTTTAATTGCAAAGCCCTTGCATATGGGATTTCCTGTCGAAATAGAGTGTAGACCGTAATCCCACGGTCATTTTAAAACCAAAAACTAAGAAATTCCATCTGACCCTTTTTGAAAAAGTCGATTTTTATGCTCAAAATATTAAAAAATTGAAAATAAAAAAACACAATTTAATTTATAATTTGTTCATATTATAAATAATACATTCTGAAACTTACGATTTCAGAATAATTTATTGACATAAAAAAATGTACTGTCCATTATTATCGCACTTTTCGTACACCTGACCCATTTCCAGCTCGTTCAGATTACGTAAGTTTTCATAATACTGGCCCTAGCCAGTATTATGGAAACTTGTAAAATGTAACTTGTGAAACCAGTATTATGACTTGACCGGTTAATCTTACGGAAAATTCCTTAATACTAGACAGTGCCTTTTTTATTCTACAATTGCGATTTATGAGAAGTATTCCACTTTGTTTAAACAGATTTTTAAAAATTCTAAACAGTGTCATTGTTCGCAAAATAGATCTTAAAAAGCAAAATAGAGGCGACAAGCCATAAGCCGTTTCGTAAGAGGAAACGTCGTCTCGACTTCGGTAGGGGAATGAGAGAGACTGTGCGAGCGAGTGGAGAATGTTCGTAGCGGCGTTGTGGGAGGAATGTGTCGTTTGAATGAGCAGCACGCGGCTTCTAGATTGATCTGAAAAATATCCCTTCTCATACACATCCCTTATTTACCCTTAGGGGCTGTTCAAGTATTATTTAAGCAAACAAAAGAATAAATGTGTGAGAAATAATAATATGATCAAAGCAAATCTGAGAAAGGTGTCAATATGACATTTATTCTTTTGTTTGCTTACGTAATACTTGAACAGCCCCTTGTCAGATAAATTCCTTGATCCCAAAAAGGATTTCACTTAGTGGTATAATGATAATAATAATAATAACAATAATAATAAGCATGATAGTACTAATTGTTAACAATAGTTGGCGTCGCGGTAGGGCTTGAGTTTTTCTCTCATGACTTTGACAGCTATGTTGGCGGTAGCATTGTTACTGACAGAGTTTCCCGTGCCACACAGGCGGAGAACGAAGAGGAAAAGGACTAAAAGGACACAAAAACTGACGAGAAATGGAGAATTTTTTAAGTATATTGAAACGACAGTCCCTTTCCGAGGATTGTCGGGACGCCTCTAGAGCCACCGCTGGGGGCCACAGCATTCGGGACGGTGGTAGCTCTAAGCTGCTTGATGGTCACGCAGATCTCATCGATCAGCAATCTGACCAGCAAGAACATCTGCAAAAAACATCAAACAGTGGAACATAAACTGTGCCTGCTAGGAATGCTTTAGTTAGCGTTAGCGATTTGCAGCCCACCACCTCAACAAGAATACCGTGGGAGAGCATAAAATGGAATACAACGATGATAGAAGAATTTATGCATCTCTATTATGAAAGCGCGAAGTTTGAAACTAAACCCAAAAAGGGATACAATTTTAGGATAAAATTTGCTGCTAAGCATTCCCATATACAAAGAGTTGCAGTAGGAGATCTTATTACTAAAGTTAAGAACATCAAAAATAATCTACTTATCTTAGAAGACCGAGCAATGGTGATTAAACAAGAGGTTGAGTCGGCGGGGAAAAACGTCGATAATGAACATCAGTTAGTGGAATCTGCACCACAAGATCAAGCGGAGACCGGTGAGGCGATACAACATCTTCGTGCTATTGATATTCCTGCGCAACCTCGTGATGATCAGTACCACCACATCCTCCAGAAGCAGATGGCCTGATTCAACCACAGGCAGTAGCAAAGATTCAGCAACCAAGAAGACGTTTGAAATTGAGGTATCATATGAACAGAGATATTATACGCTCTTATTTTTTTTTTGCGGAAAATAGTAGGCAAAGTGTGAGGAGAGAACATCATCGTCTATTCTTACTTAAATACTCGCAATCAGCCACAAAAATAAGGGAACAGTTTCTAGCAGAGCAAAAACGCTCAATATCTGTCAACAAATTGCTTTCGGCGGTTAAGATATCTACCATCAAAATGGAAGTAAAGCAACAGCCTCCTATTAATAAGCTCTCTCTGGAAGATGTGTATAACGAAGAACTGATTGAAGCTGAAGGCATAGGTTCTAGGGTTAATGAAGATCAAGTACCGGATCCACTAGAACTACATCCGAACATAAACGTTCCCGTCGATGTAAACAGCAAAATCCCAGGAAAACTGCAACACCTTGCAAAGAATTTTGGTCTAGCTTTACTAGAGTTTAGAGATGTAGAACGCAAAAATAACTGCGTTACAGGTGCAAACTCTTGTGTATTGTGCAGCTGCAGCAGTTGCTAGAACGTTGGGTCGTAGAACTAGGCCTCCAAATGTAGTCTTCGCTCCAGGAAGCGAACGAGATCTACCATGGAAAATCATTTTGGGTATGGTTGTCAGCAGGGTAAGGAGCAAATTGTGTCGATTGACTCAATATCAGAAAGGAAATAGAACCAGTTAGCTGATAGGCCATGTTACTAAAATCATCCATCTTCGGAACATCGAGACATTGACACTAGCAATTTTGGATGAGATTATAGACTCCCAATGGCAGAGATTTGATGTTCTTACTGCTAGACTATGTCGATACAATAAGAATAGTACAAGAATGCAGCAAAATCGAACCTTCCAGATAGAAGAAAGAAGGCTCTATCGTGAACTAAGTAAAGAGCAAAATATCCAGCAAGACACCGAAGTTCCTTAATTGGAAGACATGGCTGACTAGTGGTCGGGTGTTTGGGGAAAAACAAGCAGAAGCAACTTAGGAGCTGCGTGGTTCCAACTAGAGAAACAAAGCACATTCAGTAACCCTATGATAGAGCCTACTAACATTACAGACTCAGACGTTTCGGCGGTTTCAAAAAGAACAAGTAACTGGAAAGTCCTAGGTTCGGACATGGTGCACAATTTCTGGTATAAGTACCTGATGAGTGGGCATTCGACGTTGGCAAGGTGTTTCCAAAAGATCATCGAACATACCAGATCTGATGCTAGGCTTTATTCTCACAGGTACCACGCTCATGTTGCCTAAGAAAACAGACGCTCAACATCCATCTAAATTTCGACCAATAGCCTGTCACTCAACGATTTATAAGTGCCTTATAGCTGTAATTAAAAATAAGTATTACTCTCACTGCGACGAGAATAACATTCTAAAAGAAGAACAAAGAGGGTGTTGAAAAAACTCTCGGGGTAGTAATGATCTATTCACCATTGACGCTGTGGCCATGACGCAAACTAAAAAGCATTAGAGAAACTTGCACAAGGCTTATATTGACTGCAGGCAAGCGTTCCCTTCGGTACCAAATGACAATTTGCTTGAAGTTTTAAGAGTTTATAAGATCTGCCCACGTGTCATTGACTTTTTACGTCGTGCGATGTTTTTGGAAATAAGAATCAAGTATTTAGATCAACTAACCCCTCTTCTGTACATGGATGATCTGAAGCTATGAGCTAGTTCAATCCCGAAAATTAAGCACTGGCTCAAGTGATCCATGCCTCAAAGCAGTTTTCCAATGACATCCACTTGGTGTTTGGACTAGATAAAGGCAGAACAGTGCACCTAATCAGAGGACAATTGGGGACTGTAGAATTAGAAAGTGAGAACGAGGATCACATCGAGGCAATGGCTGAGGGTGAGTAATATCTGGGTATATTAATATCTGGGTATTCTTGAGTCTAAGGGTATTCATTACACGATTTTTAAGAAAAGCCTAATGACTGTCTTCACTACAATACTCAGATTGGTTCTGAAGAGTTTCCCCAATTCGGTTAGTAAAATCAGGTTTATTAACACCTATGCCATCCGTGTCCTGACGTACTGTTTTGGGCTCATGAAATAGTCGAATACCGACCTTGAAAGGATAAACAGAACTATCTTCGTTGAAATGACCAAGCACCGAATGCACCACAGTAATTCAGCGATTAAAGGAATAGTTCAACCACGACATAGAGGGCGACATGTAGATGTCAAGCAACTGTGTATATCAGAAGTTATACAGTTGCGAGACTATTTTAGCAGCAAGCTAGATTTTGCGCTACACAACACTATCTGGGAAACAGATCTCGATCACACGCCCTCGAGTTTGTCCTTAGAGGAAGCCTTGAATATCAGGGCAGAAACTATGGAAAAATTAGAAACGCAATGGCGACAAAAAACTATCTACGGCGAGCGCCATAAAACTTTAGATCAAAATGAAGCGGACAGGGAGACATCCATTATTTGGCTGGGAAAGGGCGTCCCATTTCTGAAAAAGAAGGGATTCGTGATGGCGATCCAGGACAGGGTTGTCAGCACCATATACTATCCCAAATACGTGTTACATCAGGACGTGGTTGACAGATGCCAATTGTGTGGAGATACCAACGAATCCATCGAGCACATTATTGACGGTTGTCGCGTAATGGCTCAGACAAAGTACACGCACAGACATAATGATGAAGCGAGCATTCTATATCAACAGCTTGCCCTAATCCTAGGACTCTGAACAGAATGGATGCCTTTTTGTAGACACACTCCAGTGCTCGTTTTAGAAAACGAAGATTGCATCTTATACTGGGATGTTACTATCCAGACGGATTGTTATATCCGAGCCAATCGACACTACATCGGGGTGAGTTAGAAGAAGGGTGGAAGAGTCTATATCATCGACATTGCTTGTCAACTTAACCGGAACTTGCAGGCTACAGGCTACAGGCCATATGCTCGCAAAATGCACTGAACATCTCGAACACATAGGAGTCAGTAGGTACTGGCAGCAGCTCAAAAAGCAGTTTTATTGAACATCTGTCGCACTGCACGTAACTTCCTAGACTAACAGGAAGTAAGCGACTAAAACCCTATAGAGTAACAGTTGGTAGCTCTAAAA
Organism: Melikaiella ostensackeni; assembly: GCA_032362435.1. Taxonomy (NCBI): domain Eukaryota; kingdom Metazoa; phylum Arthropoda; class Insecta; order Hymenoptera; family Cynipidae; genus Melikaiella; species Melikaiella ostensackeni. The sequence continues at coordinate 15,737,094 of JAUMHM010000001.1, read as the reverse complement.
AAGCATGTAGAGGCGATTAATGTCACCTCCAACGCTCTCAGCCACTAACTCCAAATTACACCATATACCTCATCTTGTGCCTGCTGCAACATCGTCGCAAGATGTTTCAAACTTCGTATTGAATTCATAACACCGCAAACTCATCAGGAACTTGTCTTAGTCCGTGGCTGATAATGAAAAACGGATTTTACCCGAGGAAGAAATTGAAAAACCCAAAAATAAACAAAGAAGTTCCCTCGAGGTATTCCGAAAAACGATTCCAATGGTTGTCTTAATTTTGAGATTGGACTGTTAGTTTTTTTATAATGCTGTGCGAAAGCCTCAAATCCATAGATTTAGGAAACTTTAAGTTCGCCTATAATTCAATAAGATTCGAGAAGTTTAGAGGGAACACATATGTATATTGTGGATCTATTAAGGTGAGGAGAAACTAGGGTTTAGAGTGCGATGCTCAAACTGCATAAATAAGAGTAGATAAGTACGTTATATATCGTTATAGATTCGTGGTCGCAGACCGGACTTGGATCGTGTCGTAGAGGTTAGAACCAGGTCGGTCAGCGCCAGCTCGTTAGTTAGATACCACATTTATACGCAATGAATTAGCTGGTACGGTTAGACTTATAAGGAGTTCGGAACGGGTCACCCACGCCATGTTGTGGCAACTGGGAGATATTCCAAGTTGCATTTCTGCTCCACTATCCAACTTGTACCTCAGTACCTCAATACCTCAGAACCTGTATCGTCCCTTTCCCATCCGGAATGAAGAAAAGAGATCCTCGAATTTTCAAAATTTTGAACAGATCCTAATCTTCTTTCGAATCAGGGATCGCATCTAAAGAAATAAAATCACTTATATAAGCACATAAACTCTTACCCTGAATTTTTGGGTTCTTATATCTTTTAATAAATTTTGTTGAGTTTGATGAAGGTATTCTACAGAAGCACATTATTCGTAACATTAAACCAAATATCTGATGCTTTCCCAAAAACTATCTGATAAAAACATACCAAACGATGTAAAAGATGTGAGAAGTCTGGGCGAAAATGTTGTTTTATCGTTCCTATCGCAAAATTAATAACCAACGTTGAATACAAAATTAAAGACATCACACTAGATTTAAGAAAATCAGTAAAAGGTGATATATTCTACGAGACATTAAACTGTATTTACAACATTGAACATTTTCCCTTTAATGACTCTACTTTGCATCAAAATATCATAAAAATAAAACATTTTATTTAGAATAATGACGATATAATAATAACCGCAGCTGATAAAAACAGCAAAAGTGTTGTAATGAACGAAATAGATTATATCAATAAGGCTTTACAATTAGTAAATGATAGATCAGCATACAACATTTTACCACATGATCCTACTAAAAAATTTCAAACTATTCTTACTGAATCATTTGCTAATTTTAGAAGAACTTTTACAATAAATAATGATATTTATAGCTTTTTTCACTGGGTTAATGGTATAGCCCCACGCTTTTATAGACTTCCTAAACTCCATAAAGGCGCTTATCCACTCGGACCAATCACATCTTTTCCAGGTTCACCTTTTTTATAACTTATCAAAAGCTTTGTCAAAATCATTACAGAAAATTGTTGAACACACTAATAATCATGTTGAAGACAGCTGGGATCTTAAAAATAAAATAGAGAAAAATGTAATACCAAACAATTATACTATTGTCTCTTCGATATCGTTTCAATGTGCACTAAAATTTCATGGAATTTAATTGAAAGCAGTATTGAAAAAAGATGAAAAAATCTTGAACCACACACTTTTCTAACAAAAAATGATTTGACAAAATTTTAAAACTTATTGCCCATTCAATGGTAAATTCTAATAACATATTTTTGGGCAACTCATGGGCTCACCTATATCAGAAGCATTAGCTAATATTGTTATGGAGAACATAGAACAAAAAAATGTTAAATCAGTTACCTCTCCAATCATCTTTTATTCCCGTTACATTAATGACACTCTCATATTTATTTCTGAGAATAAAGTTGATGATATATTACAAAAGTGCAACAAAGATGATAGTAAATTAAAATTTAGCATGGTGACAATAGACGGAAAAATCAATTTCCTCGATTCAAGTCCTATGTCAGAAAAACACCAAACTGTTACAAGTTAGTTCCGTAAATCAAGATGGTCAGATAGTTTTTCAAACTACAATTCATGTTATCCTCTCTTTCATATAATTGGCGACATATATTGATTATTTGACAGAGCAATCTAATTAGCAGATTCTGAATACTATAAGGAAAATCTTGATTTAGCAAAAAACACTTATAAAAAACGGCTATCCAAGAGAACTGTTTAAAAATGAAATCATTAAACGTAATGTGGAAATTAAAAGGATACATCCAACTACACAAACTAATAATAATTTAAACCTAAATTCAGATAGCAAAAAATGATAGTTTTACCATACATTCAAGGTTATGACGAATGCCTTTTTAGAATCTTTAAATAATTTAATGTTCAATCAGTTTTTTCAGTAGAGCATAAATTTTGAGAAAATCTGATTTCAAATCACTAAAGATAAGGTAAGAATAAGCAATTGTGCATACAGACATATCTGTAAAAATGGTAAGGAAACATACATCGGACATACTACTAGACCATTACATGTGAGAAACAGAGAACATGAAAAATCAATAGAAAATTTTTTTAAAAACACAGCTTTAGCTAAACACCCTCATAACTATACTCACATAATTTCGATTTCAATATTAATAACGTAACAATCCTTAAGTTTTAACAAAATTTAGATAGAACTATTAGTTTCTCTTAAATGAATTTCCCAAATTTTAAATCTATATGCATAGCTAAATTTAGAATCGTTAAAATACAGTATTTCAAACAAAATTTTCCACAATTTTTTTCAAAACGAAAAATTTTAAAATAGGGTAAAATGTAATGTTCTAATAGTTTCTTCCAGTAAGGGTCAAAGTTTGAAGCTTGATCTTTCATTTTAGCCATTTCGCGAAAATTTTCATGTTCTCGTTAGTGTTCCATGCATTTTTGAAAAGAGGCAAAAAAGTGTTTTTTTTTTACATTTAACCTAGTTTTTAGTTTCAATATATTTCAAGAACAGTGAATGCTAGTATGAGTTTTTTCTATAAAGTTTTGTTCCACATTTGAAAGCGAAGAAGATCACCAATCGTTTGTTTAAACAAGTTAATTATTTTTCTGAATAACACGGTTTCCATAAAATCCTTATTTTTCGTGTATTTTCTTCATTTTTTGAGATTATCTCGAGAACCGTTAGGACTATCGGAAAGTTGAGATGGTCGTTGGATTCAGCTTTGAAACAACGCATCAAAATCATGTGTCACATGTTTTAAAAAGTGATCTATATAATTCTGCACAATTATTAAAAAATTATCATGAAATAATGAAGTTGCAAATATCTATTAAAGAAGAGCTGGTGGAAAAATATGGAGGCCAGATTCGAATTCAGCGCATAAAAGTACTTCGAAAAGGATGTATTTCATTCCGCAGGTACATAGGTGACATTTTGTTGACCAGTGTAGTGGTTACAACCAAATACATTTTAAAAAATTCTGCATCATGACTTATCAACAAGTTTCCAATAATTTTTATCGGTTTTTCTTTTCCATACAAGGTAAATGAGAATTTATATTATTCGTCTAGACTAAATGTTGTTAAATCGATCTGTATCATCTGTTACATTCTTTTACAGTTCATAGTACCTTGATAAGAACTTCATATAAAGTTGAAACATGTCGGCTATTAATTAAATTAAATTTTGAACTTCAAAAAATCAGTGTAGACCTCAACGAAATTTATTATCTTATATATATATACCGAAAACTACCAAATACCTTATATCTTATATAGTCTCATACAACCTTAAGAATATGATTATCATACGAGAAAGATTAATTTTCAGATTTCAGATATTCTTAGAGCGTTACTAATTGCGTAAGCTAAAAATATACTAACTAATGTGGTATTTTGTTCTAGGATGGGTTCTGTGAGAATCTATCATGCAAAGTAGAAGTAGCATTGGCGTTTTCAGATTTAAATGTAATCTTCTATAAATCTCTTTTTGTCACGGTTCAAGGGCTACGATATTTTTTCAGGAGCCAACCGCAGTAGACAAATCGGGCGAGATGAGTATAGAAATTGAGAAATTAATCGCAAAATGATCATTCCAAAATAGCGTCCGGACTTAAATTATGTAAAGACTTTTGGGCAGGGAGGGACGTTCAAAAATTCGTCTGTGCTCAAAAAACATATGGTCGAATAAATTTCTTACGTAAGAAAACAAACTTTGCGTAAAGTATTTTGGGTGAGGAGGATCGTTCAAAAAATGTTCTACGCTAAAAAAATCTGTGATAAAATAAATTCATAACATAAGGAAAAAAACTTTATGTAAAGTTTTTTGGGTGGGCAGGGTCGTTCAAACATTTTTATATGCTAAAAATCTATGTTTAAATAAATTTCTTACGTAAGAGAGAAAACTTTGCATAATTCAAGGACGACGAGTTATTACGATAAATGTATCGACAATAGTTTTTTAATCTCCCATTATACCTATTTAATTATTTAATTCATTTCCATTTTCTTTTACTTATTATGTTGGATCTCACTTCATTTGCTGTAATTACATTTAAAAGGTTAAATTAGTCAAAATTAGTTTCTATTCGAAAATAAACGTGTTTCACGGCTAGCCTCGATTAAGTTCAACCCAAAAGTTCTTGCACATCCAGTTTCTCTTTTGTATAATTTTATTCTATTTTGATTATTTTAAACTAAGAAAGAAAAAAGTCGTACGGCGCGTTTTTGAGAAAAACGATTCTTTCATAATTAACGACTAAAAATTTGATTTTTTTTTTAATGATGCAAAATATGAATTGTAGTTCATAGTTCAAAATTATTCCACTTCCTGAAATTTATAAAAGTATACTCATACCAAATGTTTATCTTGTGTATTCGAACAAACTTCTCCAAAAAAATAAAAAAGTCGATAAAGATCGACTGAAATAGCATTCAGTTTAACGAACTTCAATATTTCATTTTTAAAACATTTGTTTATAGTTCTGTAACAATGTTAAACTTAATTCAAGCACTTTTGGGTTGAACTTTATCGAGGTTAACCGTGGTTTGATATATAATTAAATAAATCTTCTTAAATATATATATATTTTTTTTATTGCAATGAAATACATGAAATCAATTGAAATATTTTGAAATCGATCGAAATTCCTTTACGTATTCTGATATCACTTGAAACCCATTAAAATCTTTTCAAATTCCTCACAACTATTCTAAATCTCTAATAATACCGATAATACCGTGAAATCCCTCGAAATAAGTTAAAAATCGGTCAAATTTACAAAAATCACCTAATATCTCATAAAAGTCAATGAAATCTACTGAAAGATAATAAAATTCCTTAAAATATGTTGAAATCCGGTGAAATTCTTTAAAATCCCGTAAAATTTCATGAAATACCTTGAACTATTTCAAAATCTTCAAAATCCCACAAAATTCCTCAAAATTCTATGACATTTTTCAAAACTCCTCAAAATGTTTGAAATGCCCTTCAACATTTGGAAATCACTATAGAATAGGGTGTAGTGAATATGTTAGAATAAAATCAAATCGTTTGAGCTGAGGGAAAACAGTTTCTGGGCTGGCATCCGAAACAAGATTATTTAAAAATTTTGAAATCGGTTAATATCTTCTGTTCAGTTTTTTCACTTGAAAAATCAATGAATAAAAAATTATGGCAAGTTTTTTATGTGTACAGTTTTTGCTAGTGAACAATAATGAGAAATTAGGAGTAAACTTTCTTGTTTAATTCAGGATTTTGAAAATGTGGAGAAAAAACATTTTTTCACATTGATTTAAATGCCCACTTTTTTTGGAAAAAGTTGAATATGTCAAATCTGAAATTTTGTCATTTTGAATCGAAGAAACATGCTATTATTTTATTTTTATGAACAAAAACTTCGTTTTTCCAAAATCGTGATTTTACGATTTTTTTAGGACTTTTCATGATTTTAGAACACTTCAAACACTGCGAAAATTTTTTTTTCTACAAACCAAAATAATAGCATGTTTTTTCGATTCAAGCTAAAGAAATTTCAGGTTCGATACAATTTTTTTTTTACTTTCTAATTTGTTTTTGCTGTTCACTAGCAAAAATGTACATACAAACAATTTGCTATAATTTTGGAACCAACAGGAAGGTTTTTTGAGTTTTCAAGAATCCGGATATTCAAATTTAAAGATCTAACAAAAGACAATAAGCTATTTCGAATTTTTTTTTACTACTTTCGGATGCCAACCCACAATTTTTTCTTCCTTCAGATCAAACAATTCGATTAATTTTAGCATTTTCCCTCCGCTCTCCTACAAAACCTTTTGGAATCCTCTTAATTATTTTAAAATTCTACGAAATCGATCAAAATAATTTTTTTGAAATCCCTTATAATCAAATAAGACCTCTGAAATCTCATGAAAACTCTAAAAATGTTTTGCAACTCGAGGAGATTCTTTGAAATCCCACAAAATTCCTTGAAATTTCATGAAATCCATTCAAATATTTAAAAATTCCTCACAATCCTTTGAAGTCCTTTTTAACCCTTTAAAACTCTATAAAATCCCTTAACATATTCCACAGTCGGTAAGGTTATTCGAAATCCCGTAAAATTTCATGAAATGCCTTAAAATATTTTTACACCTTTGAACTCCTACGCAATGCCTTGAAATTTTATGAAATCCATTCAAATCAAAATCGATTCAAAGTCCCTTATAATCCTTTGGGAACTTATGAAATTCCATTGAATTCCTTGAAATTTCATTAAATCCCTTGAAGTATTTCAAAGTTTTGTAAAATATTTTTAAATCCTTTAAATCTTTTGAAATCCTTCATAATCTTTCAAAACCTTATGAAATTCCATTGAATCCCTGGAAATGCCATAAAATCCTTTGAAATTTCAGAATTTGGTAAAATTTTTCTAATCCCTCGGAAATCCCCTGAAGTTTAATGATATTTTCAAAGTCTTCTCGAATTTCCTTTTATCCTGTGAAATCCATTACAATCCTTTAGAATCCCATGAAATATTCCCACCAAATCTTGATATTTCGTTTAATCCCATATGATCCCATGTAATTCTATTATATCCATTGAAATTCCATGAAACCCTTTGAAATTCGCCAAAATATTTATAAAAACCGTCAAACATTTTGAAATTTCTATAAATCCTTTTAAGTATTTTGATAGCCCCTAAAATCCCACGAAATCCTCTAAAATCGCGTCAAATCCCTCGAAATCTATTAAAATCTTGAAATTAAATAAATATCCCCGTGCATAAATTTGAATCCGGGCAGTACCAGGTTTTGTAAGGGTTACCTTATTATATTTAAGGCCCAAGTAAGTAAATCCAATCAGGTCCTGATAGTGTTTCGTCACGCTCGAAATGAAAATTCTGTGCCTTGAAAATAATTAAGGTTTTTTTCAGGCCTGTATCTTATTCCCTATCAAATCTCCATGTAGGTAGACTGCGCCTGCGCCCTCGGAATAGCAACAGACTGACCCTAACCTAAAAATTCATAAATTTTTATTGTCTGCACATAAGGGTGGTCCTTATTTAAAGAGTAAAATTTTTTTAATTCGCTTGCTCCCACTAGCGGAATTTGTTCGTATACCCGAAAAAAGAAAGTACCCCAAATTTCAGCCAAGTCGGTTAATATTTATCCACCAAACATGGGCCTTGAAATTTCCCATGGGATTTGCATGGGAGAAATCACGCAAAAACGAAAAATCTGCATAACTTTTTCAAATTTTTTTCAAATCATTCTATCTCCATGAAAAAAAATTTGCAAGGGATGCTTATAATATCTTGATAATCAAAAACGCAAAATTTTGGAATATTAAAGAATGTCGACCGTCTAAATGGGCCCAAAAATGCTACTTCCCAAATTAATTAACAAAGGGTGACCAAAAATTGTGGCAAAAATTAATAACTAATTCTCGAATGCAAGATCTCAAAATCCAAAATTGGAAAAATATGAAATGGCGGCTAATTTAAGAATGAAAAAATACCTTTTTGCCACAGTTTCAAACGTAATACTTTAAAATATCCGACAAAAAACTGGCTTCAGAAATTACTTGCCAATCTCTAAAATCATTTTTTTTTGAAATACGTAATGGCGACCAATTCAAAATTTAAAAATATCTCATTTTTACAGTTTTCAACGATATACTTTCAAACTTCGTAAAAACAAACTGTTTGGCTTCAGAAATTAATTAATAATTTTGACAATCCAAAATATTGAAAGAAAATACAAGATAGTGGCCAATTCAAGATTTAAAAAGAGCTTATTACTACAATTTTTAACGAAATACTTTTGAACTTTATCAGAAGAAGAATTTTGATTAAAAAATTATGAGATAATTCGAGAAAACGAAAATTTAAAAAAATAAAAAATTGCTGAAAATTAAGGAAACTGATTTTAATATTTTTTAAATTAGTTGTGAGTACTACGTTCTTCTTGTATAATTCATTAAACGGATATCATTCAAGAATATGAAAATAAATCTCTCCCTTATTTTCTATAATTATCTTATAGGTTCTGAATGAACATTTTTTTGTGATTAAATTCAAAAGTATTTAGTTGAAAACTGTAGTAATAAGCCTTTTTTAATTTTGGATTGGTCATCATTTTGGATTTTGTTTAATATTTTGGTTTCCTCAAATTATCAAGCAATTTATAGTCAAACGATTTGTTTTCCTAAAGTTTAAAAGTGTTACGTTGAAAGCTATAGAAAAAAAAGTTGTTAAGAATCTTTCAAGGTTTCTTTTCGAAATTTCTTCACAATTATCAATCGGCCTTTTTTGCCTATATAATAAGTCAATTTAAAGATTCATCAATTTTAAGCTTGAGTGTACACCCAGAACATTCTTAAAATATTGTAAAATGTTTAATTCTAATGCATTCTAGTACAATTATACTTAGATAATAGTTATTCATTTTACGAATTAAACAATTTACGAAATGATATTCAATGAAAATGCAACGAATAGAATTGTTAAGAATCTTTCAAGGTTTCTTTTTTAGAATTTTTCACAATTATCAATCGGCCTCTTTTGCCTATTTTATAAGTCAATTTTAAGATTCATCAAGTTTAAGCTTGAGTGCACACCTAGAACATTCTTAAAATATTGGTAAATGTTTCATTCTAATACATTCTAGTACAATTATACTTAGATAATAGTTATTCATTTTACGAATTAAAAAATTTACGAAATACTATTCAATGAAAATGCAACGAATAGAATTGTTAAGAATCTTTTAAGGTTTCTTTTTTAGAATTTTTCACAATTATCAATCGGCCTCTTTTGCCTATTTTATAAGTCAATTTAAAGATTCATCAAGTTTAAGCTTGAGTGTACACCTAGAACATTCTTAAAATATTGTAAAATGTTTGATTCTAACACATTCTAGTACAATTATACTTAGATAATAGTTATTCATTTTACGAATTAAAATTCAATGAAAATGCAACGAATAAAATTGTTAAGAATCTTTCAAGGTTTCTTTTCTAAAATTCTTTACAATTATTAATCGGCCTTTTTTGCCTACTTTATGAGTTAATTTAAAGATTCATCAATTTTAGGCTTGAGTGTACACGTAAAACATTCTTGAAATATTGTTCAATGCCTAATTCTTCAATTAAAAAATGTGACAATTTTCATCGTTTGGAGGTTATGGTCTCATATGGTAACTTCTGCAACTCTGCACTTCCAGTAGCCTGCATCCACTGCAAACCTATTGGACGTCGCCTTGGAAACCTAGCCTATCAACTTTATTATTACTACTTTTTTCACAACCACAGCCACTCTGTGCACAATTATTGCGATTCGTTTTTCATTTGGAGCGATTTGCAGACAACAACAAACAATTTTATTATTACTATTTTTTTCACAACCACAGTCACTCACTGCACAATTATTGCGATTCGTTTTTCATTTGGAGCGATTTGCAGACAACAACAAACAAATCAAAACAAATTGTCGCGCATGCGTTTCTTGCATCGCCCTGCCCCTCAGCGTCGCATGTCAGTGCCATTTGCGATGGTCAGGGAAACTAATTTGACACTCCTCATTGCTGAAAAGCGCGGGCCTATTTGAAATTAATAAATACCATTAATGATCATGTAGATAAATATTAACAAACAATTTTTATTCACAAAAATCGCTTATATTAATTGAAGGAGATACCTTACTTCTTTAAATAATTTGATATTAATGTAATATTGCAAGTATGTATTTTATAATTTTAAATGAATAAAATTTTTTGACTCTTGTGACATACTATGTTTTTTGTAGTTTCGAACAATAAGAAATTGTATTTGAAGTAAAATTATGGTTTATTTTCAACCTCTGGTTACTGGAGTTGAAAATTTTTTATGGCGAACAAAGGTACGCACGCCTGTTCATCCGGAAAGGCGTTCTTATCCGTGTCCTGTCAGGGCCAAGCAGCTGACGTAAATACTTAATCAGGGCATTTTTAAAGTTTCAAACACAGCTTCTCAACTTTTCAAATATGAATTTTTTGAATGACAATTGAAAAGGATTAATGCGCAATCTTGCAAATGTCGTAATCATCGAGTAGCGAGTGCTCATTAAAAATTTAATTCATCGAGAGGTCACGCTGATGCCGCAGGACTTAATACCCGCAAATAAAATGCATCTGATGTGCCATTTTTTTCTCAACGTACATATTTTTTACAAAGATTTTTTATCAAGTTTTTCTTAAGTAGATAATAACGGTACGTGTAGTACAACTGCCTTCGTTGAAATTGCTACCTGTCATTTGTTTACGCATCAATGCAATTAACGACGACATCATCGCACCGACTCGCCGATTACCCACTTTCAACCGGACAATCGATAACGACGACATTTAAAAAAAAAGTAATTAACGACCAATCTCCGTGGATCCGTAAACGCTAGTGTGAGTATAATTTCTATAAATAGTAGACACAGAATGATTGGCTAATTCACTATTTTATTGGGACTATTATCATCATTTGCACTGATTGGAATGTTACTCGGAAATGTTTGACGTATTATTCTTCGCGTGAAATATGCAGCTATTTTCTAATGAATCGCTCTTTTGTAAATAATTGAAATCGCTTGATTTCTAGGCAATTATACTAATTCTAATTGTAATTATTTATTCAGAGAATGAGGAAATTACTGATAAGATTGTTGCTAAAAGTGTTCATAATTGATAAGATTGGCGACATTCTTTCTTCGTAGAGCTGTAATAGATATTCAAGGTAACAATTTTTTTTTTGAATATTTTGATACGATCTCGGTAAGGGGTCATCCACAAATCTTGAAGAACATGCGTAGTCAATTGCGTTATCAGTTTTTTGACAATGGGTACAAATTTAGCTTGAAACGCCCTAAATCCCTGAAATTTTAAGCAAAAGTATTGCATATTCAACAAAATAGATGAATTTTTATCCAAAGAGATGAATTTTCAACATGCAGGTCTTTCAACCAAAAAATACAAAAAATAATAATATTCAATGAAGAAAAAGAATTTCATCCAAAAAGTTGAATTCTCAACCCAAAGAGACGATTTTTCTACAAAACAATTACATTTTCAACCCGAAAACATGAATGATCGACTAAGAAGATTAATTCTCTACCAAAGAGACGAATTTTCAACAAATCACATAAATTTTCAACCAAGACAATTGAACTTCTAAGAAGATTGATTCTCTACCAAAGAGACGAATTTTCAACAAATCACATAAATTTTCAACAAATCACATAAATTTTCAACCAAGACAATTGAACTTCTATCAAAAAAGACGAATTATCAAAAAAATACATAACTTTTCAAATAAATAGTTGAATTTTCTACTGAAAAAAACTTATTTTTGACCAAACAGTTGCATTTTTAATCAAAAAAGATGAAATTTCTACCACAAGAGAGGAATTTTCAACCAAAAAAGACTTTTAGTCAATAAAGAGAAAGAGTTTCATCCAAAATGTTCAATTTTCACCCCAAAAAGACGATTTTTCTACAAGACAGTTATGTTTTCAACCCGAAAATATGAATGATCAACCATGAAGATTAATTTTCTACCAAAAAAGACCAATTTTCAACAAATCACATAAATTTCCAACCAAGACGATTAACTTTCTACCAAAAAAGACGAATTATCAAAAACATACCAGATTTTTCGACAAAATAGTTGAATTTTTCAACTGAAAAAGACTTATTTTCGACCAAACAGTTGCATTTTTCACCAAAAAAGATGGAGTTTCTACCAAAAGAGATGAATTTTCAACTAAAAAAGACTTTTAGTTGATAAAGAAAAAGAATTTCATCTAAAATGTTGAATTTTCAACCCAAAAGAAGGTTTTTCGACAAAACAGTTATATTTTCAACCAAGATTTTTTTTTCAATTTTTCAACAAAACAGTTGAATTTTTCAACTGAAAAAGACTCATTTTCGACCAAACAGTTGCATTTTTCACCAAAAAAGATGAAGTTTCTACCAAAAGAGATGAATTTTCAACCAAAAAAGACTTTTAGTCAATAAAGAGAAAGAGTTTCATCCAAAATGTTGAATTTTCAACCCAAAAAGACGATTTTTCGACAAAACAGTTATATTTTCAACCAAGATGATTACCCTTCTACCAAAAAAGACAAATTATTTTAAAAATACATAATTTTTCAACCAAATAATTGAATTTTCAATTAAAAAAGACTCATTTGCGTCCAAAAACGTAATAGTTAAATTTTCAGTTCAAAAAACTAACTTTCTACAAAATAGTAAAATTTTCAACTAAAAAAGATCAATTTTCAACCAAAAATGGAATAATTAATTTTTCAGTTGAAAAATTAATTTTTGCCAAAAAAAGTAACGCTCTGCAAAATTGTTAAATTCTCAACCGAAAAGAGGACTTCTTAACTTAAATGATAAACCTTAAGCCAGAAGAATTATTTGTTAACGAAGTAGTTACACTTCCAACCAAGTGTTTGATTTATCAACCTAAAAAGATTATTTTTAAACAAACAGTTGCATTTTTAACCAAAAAAGATAAAGTTTTTACCAAAAGAGATAAATTTTCAACCAAGAAAGATTTTTAGTCAATAAAAAAAAGAATTTCATCCGAAACGTTGAATTTTCAATCTCAAAAGTCGATTTTTCTACAAAACAGTTGTATTTTCAACACGAAAATATGAATGATCAACCAAGAAAATCAGTTTTCTACCGAAAGAGACGAATTATCAAAAAATATATAGTCTTTCAACGAAATAGTTGAATTTTCAACTAAAAAAGATTTATTTTTTACCAAAAATGTAATAGTTAAATTTTCTTCCCAAAAAAATAATTTCCAACCAAAAAACTTTCTACAAAATAGTTGAATTTTCAATCAAAATGGAATAATTAAATTTTCAGTTAAAAAAATAATTTTCACCGAAGAACCAACTCTCTATAAAATTGTCAAATTCTCAACCGGAAATATGAAATTTCAACCTGAATGATAAACCTCAAACCAAAAAATGATTTGCTAACAAAGTAGTTACACTTTCAACCAAGTGGTTGAATTCTCGACCAAAAAAGATTTCATTTTTTATTTTATTTTATTTATTATTATTTTATTTTATTTATTTTATTTATTTTATTTATTTTATTTATTTTATTTATTTTATTTATTTTATTTATTTTATTTAT
>JAUMHM010000001.1:15696096-15710443 GCA_032362435.1 Melikaiella ostensackeni | reverse complement strand
TAAAAGAATGGTGGAACGCAAAGTACTGATCAAATAATGTTAATCAATGATTAACGATTTAATCCGAGTTGGTGAAAGCGGCCCTTAGAGTTATATAATAGTATATAATTAAATTTTACGAATTTCTTGATTTTTTATGTTATCAGAGTTTTCATAGCGATCCTAAAGCGATTTTATCATAAATTTAATCATTGGACTGCACTCGCATCACAAAACTGTTCATGTAGAGCCATGAAAGGGCTTCCTATCTTTATTTGTTCTCAAAATAAAGTGCTTGTAAATAAATCCCTGTGAAAAGTAAATTGTTATATATTTTAGAATTTTGACAAATGTAGTGCTTTAAAGAATATCGAAAGAATATCTGACAGTTTTCTCAGATTTTTCCTAACATCCACTTTGCTTTGGGAACAGGTGAAAGTCGAGGCTTAAAAAAGGTTGCTTAAAAGCCCTGTTTCTTGGGATGTTTTACCTTCGAATTAGTGATAGAAATTTTTTTGGATAATAGTCACCATATCGTTAAATTCGAAAGACTTTGACCTTTCAGGTACTTTTTATTAAAAGTTCTGCGATTCTTGTGGAGCGAGTTACAATCAACAGAAGTGAGAGGCCTCGACTTTTGGCCCCAACTTTAGTAACTGACATTTTTATCGAAATTCAGTTATAGTACTTATTGGGTTCATAACATTTTTTGCAACACTTTCATATAATGAAACTGAAGAAAAAACTGATATTTACTTTACACAGTCGAATTTCTAATTTAGCAGCACTTAACAACAAACGGCTTGAAAAAAAATTCATGACAAAAACCTAGAAAGTCGATGGATTTGTGAGGTAACTTAGTAAGTTCATCACACTTACTAAGTTTTGAATCTGAGATGCAAGGTTACTAGCTTTTCCTTCCGTTTTTAGGAAATTTTTAGTTGAGGTGTTTGCAAAAAATTTGAAAGTTCTACCCTATTTAACCATTCTGAACTCCAATTGAGTCAACTTGCAGTTGACTTGCGGTGGAGTAGTTTTAGTTTTATTTATCTGGAATTCAAATTGTTCTTCCAAAATGTGTAGTAATATGTATTGTCATTGGGTGCAGAGGAAACATATAATAAAAATTTATATTTTTCCACATCTGGCCCAAATAATTTAAGTTTGGAATAAAAGTTGAACAGATTTGAGTAATGGATGGATGAATGAATCGGGAATGATCGGGATCGCAAAGCAAGGAAGAAAGTCATTTTTCTGAATGCAAGCAACTATCTCCGAGCTACGAGAGCTGCTAGAATAAATGTATCCAAAAATTAAGACCAGAAAATAGGCAAAGAATCTTTGATAGTTTCTGGAGGAAAAGTTTTGGTGAACGCCGTTCGTATTTTGATGCACATATTATGCAGGAAGAACTTTAAAAAAGAAAAGCAAATGATGTTGAAGAGGCCTTAAAAAAAAACTTCTTTAATCTACACACTACCGCAGGAGGATAGTTTGAAAGTAAAAGTTTGTAAGACTATGCTTCTTCATACACATGCTGTGCGACACTGCCGGCCCCTACGCGAACTAACCAATATGGCCGTGGATGACACATTAAATACGCATAAAGCATCACGAAAATCAGCAAAAACATAGCGTTTAACTGTAATGATGTAAAATGTAATGAAATGAAATACTATTGAGCTGATAATTATTTGCTCTAATAATGTAATTTGCACGTCAATATCGAAAATCAACAAGTTTTGGAGGTTGTTGCGTCAGTGGTTGTGACTCCAAAAAGAATAAGAACTTCAATTTGAGTTTTCACAGAGTACCAAGGCTTGGAAGTGTCAAAATAAAAAGGAGAAACTCATTTGGAAAAATTGAAGTTGTAGATAAATGCAGTGAGTGGTTGAGAAATTTAAATGTGAAAGATTATAACGTCAAGAATTGACTTGTCTGCTCCTTTCATCTTAATGAAATTTTGCAATTCTCATCGCTACTATTAATTGATAACCTTCCTGTTATTTCATGTGGTTTTGAAATAAATAAAAATTGTAGGACAAGTCCCCCAAATTCCATATTGGCTGGAAGACGGATTGTTGATTTAAATAGTCTTGCCGATAATTTGTAGTGTAACAAGTGTTAAGTCACTAAAAGTAACGCTAAACACAACGATGTGAATACAAAGCTGTATCAGATAAGTTATTATTCTTATGATTTATATTATTAATAGTAAATCATGCAATTTTATTCAAAACATTTATTGTAGTAGGAGAAAGTAGTCTACTGATCCCACAGATGTTCGATCGTGTACAGAGAGTCATTTGTAATTATTCAATAATTACTCAGTTAAATGAACTTTTCTCATCAGTTGTTATATACTATATGCAACTAATATATATTAATAATGAGCATTTATATATTTTAGAGAGAATTGAGAATTGCTTTTGAAGAAGAGAATATTGGATTTTACACACCAAATTCCGACGAGTTCTTACTGTGCCGAAAATTTAAATGTCACAATTGTATTCGACGGAACGCCGAAGACGTTACGGGTGTTCAGAATGATGTGGCCTGCGAAGTCTATAACGAGTACGAAGGCTCGAGAAGCTTATTCTAAAGACAACGCTGATAAATGGGATGACCGTGTAGAATTTATGCAGTGTATATGCGGAAAGTCTTAATAATACCTAAAATGAAATTGAAAATCAGTTTCTTGGTAAGTCGCTGGTGGCTTTTGATGAAACATTCGCGTCGTTTAATAAAGGTGGAACGAATATCTGCGTCTTATGGCACGAATCAATTAATGAAAGGTCGGCGAAAGATGTTGCATCTGCTTACTTGAAACTCATTAGTTTCACATCAAATCTACCTTCAAAACAATTTATCTTTTAGTCTGACATCTGCAGTGGTCAAAATGAAAACTGGTTGTTGTTTTCCACCTTGCTTCTAATTTTTAACTCAAAAAGGGATTCGAAAACAATCACTATGTAGTATCTTGAGGTTGCACATACATATATGAAGGCATACTGTGCCCATGGGACATTAGGCACAGCATGGAAACAAACTAAAGAAATTTTGACTCACGAGGATTCAAAAATTTTTATGGAGAAAGCCAGCTCACTCATACAAGTCTTAGAGATGAAAGTCGAAGACTTCAGGAAGATTGTTGACCACTGCCTTAAACGACAAAAAAACTCTGATTCGCCTTTGCTAGGTGACATCTAATATGCTGAATTTCGAAAGGGTAGTAAAAGCCTTTTCTACAAAACATTTTTTGATAGCGAATACAATGAGCTAAATATTCTGAAGAAAGGGACTTTTCCAAAATATTGCACAGTACCTCATGGTATAAACATGTCGAAGAAATCGAAAATTATTGATACTTTCGTATCTCACATGCCACTTTGTCAATGAGCGTTTTGGAAGACTTGCCGAGTTCTACTGCCAAAGACTCAGGTACTTCAACTGAAGAGTCTTAAAAGTAGGAGAAAGGAGGAAGAGTCAGAAGTAATCGTAGTACAGCATATTAATTAGAGTGATTGCGTTATATCGTTACAAATTTCATTGTCAATTTTCGCTGTCATATCTGATTAAAGATGCAATTTCGCATCATGAGTTAATAATTATGTCTAAGTTTGAAAGTAATACTTCAGAAAAAAAAACATTTATTTAAGGTTTCTAAAATGTATGTATACGAATGCATTTGTAATTTAACGTAGTTTATCAAGAAGAAGCAAGTTTATCAATCTGGAATCATTATCTTATGTGTTTAAGAATTTTATTGTATCGTTGCTTTACTATCTTATGGAAATGCAAATTTGTTACTTGAATGAATACT
The DNA here is from genome assembly GCA_032362435.1 of Melikaiella ostensackeni. NCBI lineage: Eukaryota > Metazoa > Arthropoda > Insecta > Hymenoptera > Cynipidae > Melikaiella > Melikaiella ostensackeni. Next base: position 15,706,641 of record JAUMHM010000001.1, on the reverse strand, counting down.
TACTATGTACAGTACTAAGTACAGTATGTACAGTATGTACAAACAGTAATTTATTGAAGTACCTATAACATCAATGTTAGGAAATATGAAGTTACCGCTGTAAGCGATATTTATCGGGAAAGTTTATTGTGTGATGAAATTCCTTCAAAATTTATTTTTAAATTTATTGGTATTACAAGGTTTTTTTCGTATACCTTTAAAAGGAAGTTAAGTTCCTTGAATTAAAAATAAATTTAAGAAAATACTTCATCCATTTTCGGTTTTTGTCTACAACAATTTTGAAAATTTTTTTAAAATGGTCAAATTGAATTTTAGTATAAAAAAAAATTGCTGCGAAAATGAAGTGTCAGATATGCAGATTTTTTACATTATCCAAAAACTATTTCACATCAAGAGATTCTATATGTTTTTATCCGAAGTGTCGTAAACAAATTTTAGTAACTTGTACATTCTCTTTTAAAATTAAGCACCTCCTCTGTGCTTATAATATGTATATGGGAATTATTTAACTTCAAAATGGATTCGAGTTTAAATAAACTTTCAGCAGTAACTCGAATTTGCTTCTGAAACTATTATCGAATTTCGGAAAGATATAGAACTTCAAAACAATTTTGATTTGTGATATTACAACCTCAAAATATTGTTTTTCCAATTTCTGAAGTTGATGATAGTTCACAAAACAGAATTCTACAAGTTGAATATGGATCATATAGGTATAATTCTCATAATAACTTTTTGTTCAATATATAACCTTATTTTCATGACAAAAACACAGAATTTTGTGACTTACTGTGTCTCAGCAATTGAAAATGTACTTACTAAGTATTGCATAGTATAAAAGATGAGATCGAAACTTTTGGTATCATTGCTTCTTTGAGCATTGTTCTCTATTGATTTACAAAAAAAATAAATAAATAATAAATGAAATATCTTATGTAGACGTCTGAAACTTTAGCCCAATACTTCTGTAAAATTCTCTTCTAGAATCTGTAACGAGACGTAAATTCGACAGATCGATAGATCTCCGGATTACGGGTAATTAATAGCCGCATGTGCTTCCGATTTGCTGGCAATGTGTCATTGAGTCATTCAAGAAAAAAAGGGAAGCAATGATGTGCACCTGTTAGGATCGACGTCAGCGTCTACAGGTGTTCACATTGCAGGTTACATGGGAGCCTAGCGCTATTTATAGTCAGAATGAATTTCAATTTTACCTTTAGAGGGATTACAAATGAGGCAATTAGTCTCATAATTGTTTCCACAATTATTTTATTTATTCAGATTTCAAAATTTTTTTCAATTTTTCAAACGCTTCAGGGATTTCATGAAATTTTAAGAGAGCGAGAGGTTTTTCGTGTTTAGCGCATATCAAGAAAACATGTTACATTTAACATTGGATCTATAATTAGAATGTTCTACTTAACAGGTTATCTCATCTGAATATAAGGAACGGTTATAGATAACGAATAATTAGGTGACATGAATCATAAACGGCTTATGCAATAAATATTTAATAACTAGCATAATATGCGCCCGCTGTAGCGCACGTGTAACATTGCTTTGAATATAAATTCCACCTAGCCATTTTTGCAAAGTTTTTTTTATGAACTGAAATGTTTATTTACTAAATTCTTATGTAAAATAATATAAATATAAGTTAAATCATTATATAGAAAACGATTCTAAGATAATTAACATTAAAATAAATGACAGAAAAATATTGGAGGAATAAATGTAAGAATTAATCTAAAATATTCGCCTTATTACCTCGAAACTTCAACAATTTGGCTGGAATATTTTTTCTTTCTAGACTAAAAAATTTTTCTATGCTAAAAATTCAACTCTTGTTGAAAGTTCGTATTTTTTGTTCAGAAATTCATATATTTTGATAGAAATTTCATCTTTTTTGGTCAAAAACGTAACGTCTAAGGTAGGAAATTAACCTACTATTGTTCAGAATTCAACTATTTTGTTGAAACTTCAACTATTCACTTGAAAATTAATTTTCTCATTCAAAATTAATATTTTCGGGGTGAAAATCCAACTGTATTGGAGAAAATTCGTCTTTTTGGCTTAAAAATTCAACAATTTTGTTGAATTCTTTTCCCTTCCTGACCGAAAAATCTTTGTTGGTTGAAACTTCAACTCTTGTTGAAAATTTGTCTCTTCGGTTGGAAAATTTAACTCTTTTGGTAGAAATTTCATCTATTTTGGTTAAAAAGCAACTGTTTGCTTAAAACCAAACATGTTTTGGTTGAGGATTCAACCCTTTTGGTAGAAAATTCAACTATTTGGTAGAAAATTAACTTTTTTGTGCAGCATCCATCATTTTCGTTGAAAATCCATTTCTTTGGTTGAAAACTCAAATAATTCGATAAAAATTCGTTTTTTTTCTTGGTTAAAAATTCATTTTTTCAACTGAAAATTTAACTATTCCATTTCTGTTTGAAAATTAAACATTTTTAGTTAAAAGTTTGACTATTCAGTTGGAAACTCATGTATTTTGTTGAAAATTGGTCTATTTTGGTAGAAAATTATTCCACTTGGCTGAAAATTCAAATATTTGGAGAGAAAGTCAATCTTTCTGGTTGAAAATGCAACTGTTTGGTTAAAAATTCATCTGTTTTGGTTGATAATTGAACTAAAATGTTGATCGCTCGTCTTTTTTGGTTGAACTCAACTGCTTCTGATTTTAAATTATTTTGTTGAAAATTCGTCTTTTTGGCACAAAAATGTATCTCTTCTGATAGAAATTGCAATCATTTTTGGTAAAGCATACAACTGCTTGGTTGGAAATTAATCTGTTTTAGTTGAAGATTCAACTACTTTGATCAATATTCATAATTTTAGTCGAGAATTCATTTCTTTCGTTGAAAATTTTCTATTTTGATGAAAATTCTTCTTTTTCTTGTTTGAAAATTCATTTTTTCCACTGAAAATTTAACTGTTCCATTTTCGGGTAAAAATTGATCTTTTCTAGTCAAAAATTCAACTATTCGATTGAAAATTCATGTATTTTATTGAAAATTTCTCTTTTTTGGTAGAAAATCAATCCACTTGGCTAAAAATTCAACAATTTTTTCGAAAATTCATGTGTTTCGTCGAAAATTCGTATTCTGTAGTAGAAACTTAATCTTTTTGGTTAAGAATGCAACTGTTTGTTCACAAATTATACTGTTTTGCTTGTGGATTTAACTTTTTCTTAAATTCCTCTTCTTTGGTTGAATTCGACTGTTTTTGCTTGAAAATTATTTTGGTGAAAATTCGTCTTTTTGGTTTAAAAATTTATCTCTTCTGGTGGAAATTTCATTCATTCTTCGTAAAAAATACAATTGTTTAGTTGAAAGTTAATCTGTTTTAGTTGAAGATTCAACAATTTTGTTCAATGCTGATCATTTTAGTCTAAAATTCATTTGTTTGCTTGGAAATGTATCTATTTTCTTGAAAATACTTTTTTTCTTCTTTTTATTCATTTTTTCCACGAAAAACTAAACTATTCTACTTTTTGAATGAGAATTTTTCTTTTTCAGTTTAAAGTTCAACTATTTCATTAAAAATTCATGAATTTTCTTAAAATTTTGTCTTTTTGGTAGAAACTTAAATTTCTTGGCTGAAAATTCAACTATTTTGTTGAAAATTTATCTGTTTCGACGAAAATTCGTCTTCATTGGTGGAAAATTAATCTTTTTGTTTGGAAATGCAACTGTTTGGTTGAAAATTATACTATTTTTTTGCAGATTTAACCATTTTTTTAAAATTCCTCTTTTTTGGTTGAATTCGACTGTTTTTGATTGAAAATTATCTTGTTGAAGATTCATCTTTTTTGTTTGAATGTTTATCTCTTCTGGTAGAAATTTCATTCATTTTTGATAAAAAATACAACTATTTAGTTGAATATTAATCTGTTTTAGCTGAAGATTCAACTACTTTGTTCAATATTCATCATTTTAGTCGATAATTCATTTCTTTGGCTGAAAAATTATCTATTTTGTTGAAAATTCTTTCCTTCTCTTGTTTGAAAATTCATTTTTTCAACTGATAATTTAACTATTTCATTTTTGGTGGAAAATTGATCTTTTTTAGTTGAAAGTTCAACTATTCGATTGAAAATTCATGTATTTCGTTAAACATTTGTCTTTTTTGTTAGAAAATTAATTTTCTTGACTAAAAATTCAACTGTTTTCTTAAAAATTTATGTATTTCGTCGAAAATTCGTCTTCTTTGGTAGTAAATCTATCATTTTGATTGAGAATGCAACTGTTTGGTTGAAAATTATACTGTTTTGTTCGCGGATTTAACTTTTTTATTAAATTCTTCTTTTTGGTTGAATACGACTGTTTTTTATTTGAAATTATTTTGTTCAAAATTCGTCTATTTTGTTTTAAAACTTTTCTCTTCTGGTATAAATTTCATTCATTTTTGGTAAAAAAAATACAACTGTTTGACTGAAAATTAAACTGTTTTAGTTTAAGATTCAACAACCTTGTTCAGTGCTCATCATTTTAGTCTAAAATTAATTTCTTTGGTTGAAAATTGATCTATTTTGTTAAAACTTCTTTTTTATATTGTTTTAAAATTGATTTTTTCAACTGAAAATTTAATTATTCCATTTTTCCTTCAAAATTCATGTATTTTGTTGAAATTTTTTTTTTGTAGAAAATTAATCCACTTTTCCACATCAATCCAATCTGTTTTGGTTGATAATTCAACTATTTTGTTGATCATTCGTCTTTTTCTGAAAGAAATTTCATCCATTTTTGGTGAAAAATACAACTATTTGGCTGAAAATTAATCTGTTTCAATTGAAGATTCAACTACTTTGTTCAATATTCATCATTTTAGTCGAAAATTCATTTCTTTATCTAAAAATTCATCTATTTTGCTGAAAATTCTTTCTTTTTCTTGCTTAAAAATTCATTTTTTCATCTAAAGATTTAATTATTTCATTTTTGGTTGAAAATTTGTTTATTCTTTTTTTTGGTACAATATTAATCCACTGTTCCACATTAATCCAATCTGTTTTGGTTGATAATTCAACTATTTTGTTAATGATTCGTCTTTTTTGGTTGAATTCAACTGTTTTTGATTTAAAATTATTTTGTTGAAACTTCGTCTTTTTGGATTGAAAATTTATCTCTCCTGGTAGAACTTTCATTCATTTTTGATTGAAAACACAAGTATTTGGTTGAAAATTACTCTTTTTAGTTGAAAATTCTCTTGGCTGAAAATTCAACTTTTTGGCTAAAAATTTATGTCTTTTGTCGAAAATTCGTCTTTTTTGGTAGAAAATTAATCTTTTCGGTTAAAAATGCAACTGTTAGGTTGGAAATTTGTACTGTTTTGGTTACGGATTTAACTATTTTTTTTTTAAATTCGTCTTTTTTGATTGATTTCGACTGTTTTTGTTTTAAAATTAAAATCTGTTTTCGTTGAAATATCAACTATTACATTTTACGTTTAGAATTCATCTTTTTTGGTTGATAGTTGAACAACTTTGTTAAAATTTATATTTTTTTATTGGAGATTTATCTCTGTAGTTGAAAATTCGTCTATTTGATTTGAAAATTCACCTCTTCTGGTAAAAATTTAATTTTTTTCAAAAAAATATAACTGTTTAGTTGAATATTAATCTTTTCGGGCTGAAGATTCAACTATTTTATTGGAAATTTGTCCTCTCGTATTGAAAATTCAACTATTTGGTTGGAAACTAACATTTTTGTTGAACATTTATATTTTCGGGTTGTAAATTCAACTGTTCTGCAAGAAATTGAACACTTGAGTTGAAATTTTTTTTCGTCCTTGATTCATAAATGTTTTTTAGCGAATTTTCGTACCAAGATGAATATCATTAATAAACTAAATCGATTAAATCAAATCGATTCCGTTAGTCAACTATCACAAATGAGGTAATTTCAACAATAATTGAAGAAAACATTTCCTTTTCTCCTTTTCTTTAAGCTTGATAAAACTTGAAGTTTAAAAATGCCTTTAAAGACAGTTGTGAATCATTTCTTGTCGGGAAAATCATTAAAACTGTGAAAGAAACTCAACAAGTAAGAGTTTGTTTATAATAATGTTGATAGCAATAGTCAATGATAACTTATCTTAATTTTCCATTACAAGTTATGGTTAGATATTAACAGGATTCTTGATGTTCTGTGAGTGCAGGTGCAATAATTCTGGCCAATACTGAGCTTATTTCAAATTTTTTTTATTAAGATAAAAATTCATAAAGTTGAATTGGAAAATTTTGCCACTTAATTTTTTATGTAGAGTTGCACATAACAAAAAATTCAAAAATCGGCTCGCAAACGTTTCTTGCGCATTTAATGATGATCAGTTCTCAAAAAAAAAGCACATCAAAATCCGTTACGAATCACGGAAAATAAATTATTATGAACAGTAAATTCCAGATACTCCCAGGCCCAGTTAGATTGAGAAGAGTGATATAATTGTATATTTATTTAATTTTTTCTAATAGTCAGCAGTGTCATATCCGGTCTACTTTACATATTATCTAATATAACGGCAAAAGCGACTCCCAGGGAATTTCGACTTTTTCAATCATGCTCTTTCTCATGAAGAGAATTAACGTATCAAGATTTAAGCTTGGTACAATTGGAGCACTTATGCAAACCAAATGCAATAATACTGACAAATAGTGAGTTTATTTCGGCTTTTTTTTTTGAGATGAAAAATTAAATTTTTGAAAATACTAACTGAGCGATTCTAAAAAAAGAAGATCAAAATCCGTCAAGAAATCCGATGGAGTTCTCCTAGGGGTCAAACTTTATTATTTGACCTAATTTCACAAAAAATCCAAAAGCGTTTTACCTTTTTAAAGAGGGCCCTTTTTTGGACAACCCTAGTTTATAGTTTCAGAAACTGATTGAAATTGATTTTTGATTTTTAAAAAATAGGGCTTTCATCAACGACAAGGTGCCATCCATAAATTGCAGAACAGCTTTTTTTGGAGGAAGGGGGATTCAGGAAATATATATCGGTATAATTAGATTAGTATTTTGATTTTTTCCATCATTCTGTAGATAAATGTCCATAAATCAAAGTTCTATCTCAATTTTTGAAATTAATACTACCTCCAAAGTCATAAAACCTCTTTTAAATTTATCGAGGTTTATTGTGGTCGCAATTGTTTCAGAAAATGTTTAAGTTATTTTAGTTCATATTTAGCTTGTCGAAAAATCTAAAAAAATTCGTAACCAAATCTACGGGTTATTGAAGTACATAACACTATTTACTAAAGCAGTGAAAAAATGTGAAGCCGAAAAATTGAAACATTTGAAAATTAATCTTTTGAAGTTAAGAAATAATCATTTCAAATTGAAAGCGTTCAATATCGGAAGATTTCTAAATTTAAGCGCTTGAAGTTGCAAAATTATTGAAATTTGAAGTCCAGAGAAGTGAAATTTTATTTGAATCTTTTTAATTTTAATAGCAAACATAACAAATTAAAGATTTTTCAAATTGATTGCCCAAACATAATCAAATTCAAAAGCGGTCAAAATTGAATAATCTTAAATGCTAAACGTTAAAAATGGAAAAATTTCATTTCGGAAGAGTCAGTATTTAAAGTTCCATGAAAAATCGTACAATTTTATATGAATGAATTATAGAAGGAATATTTTCAAATTGTCACCAAAGTTGAAGAATTTAAAAAATAGATTTTTGAAAATAGAAAAACTGAACAATCTTGAATTTGAAATATTAAAAAGCGACCAAGAACAAATTTTAATGTCTCAAATGATACAGTTATAAATTTTAGTTCTTAAAGAAAAAAAATTTTAATTTGGAAGCGATTAATGCTACAAAATTTCACATTTTGATAAGCTTCTTAAGTTGAACAGTTTTTAATTAAAGAAATTAAAAAACAACCATTTCTAATTGGAACCATATAAAATTGGGCAATAGAATAAAAACCTCGAAAATCTAAGCTCTTCTCGAATATTATGAGTTATAAAATGAAAAAATGAAAAACTTCTATCCGATAAGAATGAAATACTTGCAAATTTAAAGTATTTCTGATTTATAAGATCAAAATTTTGAGTGTTTGCAGTTGTACAATTTTAATATGCAGATTAAACAAAAGTATTTGAGCATGTGTAAAATCTCAGGAATATTAAGCATTGTTCCGAAACTAATTTTTAATACTTGCATGACATATGCGAACATTTTTATATAATTCAGTCGTAAACATTGATATTCTAGGTAATTCGACACTACCTAAAAACCTTGGAACGGAAAATGTCATAAATGTAATTCAGGAAATCGTTTTCAGAATTTAATCCAATTGGTTTAAAAAACACCCAAGAAAGAGAGAGAACATGTAGTATCGGTTTTATTACAAAGTAAAATGAAGGAAGAAAAGTGTGCTTCACTAACTCCTTCCCAACACCAAGGTGGTCAATTCCTTCAAGTTGTTGTACATCCTCTAAATCATCAAAAGATTTCAAATGAAAAATTATTGCCACCACAACTTTCTGTAGAAGATTTTTCAAAGATACGGACAAACTTTCATCTTAGTCAAAGAATAGCTCCAGGAATTGCTTTCGCATTTCGAGTAGCCACCAAAAACAAGACAATTATTGACTGTAATTTGAAAAAAAAATATCAGCCAGAAGTCACAGAGTTGATTTGCATTTCGGCATTAGAAGCTTCGGATTCGTTAACATAAAAGCTAGTATATCTCCTGATGCTCCTAATTCAGTACTCTATTGCACTGATTTATCTGGCTTAATAAAACACGTGAAAGAAGAAAGGTTGGTAGCCGAATTACAATTGAAATTTGGCATTGATGAAGACGGACAATTTTTAAAGCTTTGTCTTTCTGAGCAATCAACCAAAGAAAGTGACAATGTTGGGCCTAAACATTAAAGATACGAAGAAGGGATATCAGCCGAAAAGATTAAAGATTCTAGCGCGAAAAAGTTGTTTATAATTGGATTGTCGCATGCACTCAAGAAAATGATGTAAGTGTGTGCCAATTGCGGTCTGCAATTAATTTGAAAGCTACTGATTTGAAATTGACTAACATTATGGTAGGCATCATAACACATAGCACACAGAAAAAACTGGAGGTTCGCTAAAGTTGCGGCTTAAATAAAAGTTGGTATCTTTCAGACTTTGAACTTCAATAGAAACCTGTGGAAACCTGAAAAGGCTGCTTTGGAGAACATTTAAACAAAGATAAATATTTTTGTTCCTTGGAGGTAAAACTGAAGTCTTCTTTGAAAAAAGTTCATCGTTTTGGGTTCCTCTCCAGCAAGAGGGGTTCTTTTTCGTTACAACTCCCTTGGAATCAAAAATTGGTTCTAATAGAAACCCCAGTTTTCTCTGTGTAGTGTTTTCCAATGTACATCGTGTGATGTACAAAAAGATAAACTAGATGAACGAGGAATGTTGAAAACGATAGGAAATATTTCTCAAAACTGTCGAGATTGGTGCGAAGCAGGAGCTTAAAAAAAATCAAGCGAACAATTTTAAAAATTGTGTCCATGAGGCAATTTTTACAGGAGATGCTGAGACAAGGATTTTAGAAATTCTTCCTTCACCTGAACTGCACTTGATGTTAGGTGTTGGTTATACTTTGCACGCCAACCTGCTTATTAAATTTGAGAATGAAGCATCAATGTGTGCGAAGATCTGCTGTACTCAACGCGATCTGAAAGATGGAAGCCTTATTTTTAACTAACTTTTTCCTAACATCAATTCTTGTAAAAACATTTCTGGACAAGGTCGATAAATTCCGTGCTAAGTACAGTCTAAACTGTCTAAAGTATGTGCAAGCATTTCAAGATTTTAAAGCAAGTGTTAAAGCATGTTTTAGAAAGAATCTAGATCCTCAGTATAATATAATCTGCTTTGCCTTATTCAGAAAGAGCTACCCGGATTTGAATAGCAGCATAACACTCAAAGTTCACGCGGTATTTCATCACATTGAAGACATTTGTGGAAAAGGAGCAAAGTCAATTAGTTCATTGTGATTATTACACTGTCTGGCAAAAGCGGAAACTGCCCAAGAATCATCCTGATTATGCCAAGAACCGATTGCAGTCTGTTCACGAATACAATGTACACCATGTTTAATACAGCAATTAACAAAAACTTTTTTACTTCAGTTCTTTTCCTTGATGTGATAAAACAAAAACCATCCAACGATTATTTCAATGTCGTGCTTGGATTGTCTTTATACCATCACAGACTTCCCACATAACAAGCAATGTTGCAGAAATATTCCTGGAATATTGAATCGAAACATTAGAAACATTGCAAATGAATATTACAGCAACGTTCGAGACACATGAAAATATCCGACCCAGGCAATATTTTCCTGGAATATTTCAGCAGCATTTCAAAAGAATATTGAATTGCGCTCACTTTATGTGTCTAAAAGGTGTCCGCGAAATGTTGTCAAAATATTGTCTCTAAAGTTTCAATAATATTTCTGTGCAACTTCGTGAGGAATGTTGATGTTCGTTATTGGCTTTAGGGTCAGGTGAAATTGAATACAAATTAAATTGTTTCAAA
>JAUMHM010000001.1:15684009-15695996 GCA_032362435.1 Melikaiella ostensackeni | reverse complement strand
TATATATATATATATATATATGTATGTATATTTTTTAATTAGATACGCAAAATACTAAAAAAGCTCGCGGAACAAAGTCGTTCCTTTTCAAATGATCTACAAAATTTTTTTTACCACTTTTGAAGATTTTTCGCCTTTGTTGAAATGCATGTAAATACATATTTGCATTTATAAAAAAATTACTATTTTTGCTTTCTGTCCCTTTAAATACTTATAAGGTGTTAGAAAACTTTGTAGATCGGGAGCCAATATTTTTTAAATTTATATTTTCAAAAGAAAGGAGAGAAAAAATTGTGGCAAATTCGTTCGAAATTCTGTATTTTTTCATCTACTCAAGATATTTTATTTTCATTTTTTAATTCTCGTGATGAATCATTCATTATTTCAGCATTTGCAGGAAAATTTGGAAAGTGTTGAAAATTAGCAAAGTAGCGGTGATTTTTCTGCAAATTAAAAATTCTGATTTTCTTCTAGAAACACATGCGTACTTACAGAGGGGTCCTCAATATATATTTAAATTATTTTGAGGTTCTTAAAGAAATTAATTCTAAACATGTAAAATTACTTTTTCTGAAAAATTGGTTTATATGAACAATTTCTGAAGAACATGAGAATATTGAAATGTGAACGAAAAAATCGAAAATGCAAGTTGAGATTCAGACATCTTTCTTTTTCGAACACCCCTGAATTGTCAATGCCTTAAAAAACTTTCGATTTAAAATTAGTGATTCTTAAAAGCTGCCTTATCAAATTCCGGACTCTTAAAGAATTATAAATTAAAATTGTCTCATTTTTAGTGATTAAGTTTGCAGTTGTTTAGTCTTTAGTTTTGAGATTGATTTTTAGTTCTTAAAATCAAAAAACTCTATTTTCTTTTTACAGCATTAAATGCTTCGAGACGAAGGGCAGATTGTTCACCGAAAAATCTTAAGAAACCAACTAGAATTTTCCGTTATCAGGAGAGATTGTTTGGGATTTATCATGATGTTGCTGGGAAACTGTGCGGAGTTGGCCTTGTTCCTACAAATCACATTCCAACACCAAGTGATGTCAGTAACTACAGAATGGAATGCTTCTTGGTATATCATGAGGGCTTACTCTTTGACATCTACGTAGATAGATATGGAAAATTGTGGGGAGCTAGGCTAGTTGCATGAAGATGGGATAATAACGTGAAGAGTAATCTATACACAAGATAAACAATACAAATATATGAAACTTGTATAATATTTTCCTGATGTATATTTTTGAATAAAGAGATAATCAACTGGAAATTACGCTCACTTATAATGTTAAGGTGTTATTCAATCTTGAAATTAGAATTATTATGATATATTAGATAGCATAATATTATTGACAATATTTGTTTATAACTTGAAACTTTTTAAAATGAGCTAGACCGATATTAACGTTAGAAATGTTGATAAATCTCTATAAAGAAAAGGCTGGTGAGTGAAATTGGAGTGCAATTTTAGTCGCATTTTTCAAATGTAAATGTACATATATGTTCTTACATTTTCATCCTGATGAGAAGGCATTAGTTTAATGTAAAATTTGACAACGCCAGTTTTCAAGAAATCTTTACGTTTTGAGACCTCCTGAGTGAGGAAAAATGTATATTTTTTCAGGGTCCGATAAGAAAAAAAAATTAGACCTATTTTTTATAGCACGCATGGTTTTTGTTCTAATTTTAAAAAGTGCTGTTAAAAATAAAAAAAATAAGAAAAATTTTCAGCCAAACTATGTAAGATACGAAAAAATGTTTGAAGAGAAAAATTGTTCATTCCAAAAAGGTCTACAAATTTGCTTGAAATCCTTTTCTGATTAGACGTATTTAGTTTTTGTTTTATCCGTGAAAATGTTATTCTGAAAAATGCACTTTCCAGAAAAAGTATGCGAGATACGAGAAAAATATCAAGAAAAAGAATCGTTTTTTCAAAAGGATCTACAAATTTATTTCAGACCATTTTTTGATAAGACCTATTGTTTTTGTTTCCATCGCGATAACGCTCTTCAAAAAATCAAAAATTCCATTTTCCGACCAAACTATGCTACATGAAAAAGGCCAGAAGAGAAATTGTTGCTTTTGAAGAGACCTACCTTCCCTAGGGGCTGCAGCACCATGTGGTTGGTGAAGAGGCTTAAGCGTGTGAGATAAGGGGGTCAAACGGCCCTCGGCCTGCATGAATATGGATGTGAATGATAGGATCCCTATAAACGGGCTCCCCGGTGAGTGAGGAGGGATGATTGTAATATGAAAGAAGGGTGAAAGAGCCTTGCTAACGTTGGTATTGCTGGATCCCTGGGTCGAGATTCCTTCCGGACCGACCATAGTTTGGAATCGGAACGGGAATGACCTACGGCCTGCATTGCGACTAAGAAACAGCCCTCCGTTGATGTGGTGGCCCACGAACGGATATTCATTGAGTTTTTTACTCAATTTGATCACCGTCCCTGAGCCAGGGGCGTTAAGTGACCGCGCCCCTGGCACTTTACCACCCAGGGGTGCGAAGGTGTCCTAACGGGCTCTCGGAGACACCGGACGACCTCCCCGAGTATTTTAGTCTTACCCTTGCATGCGGGGCTCTGCAAGGGTAGACCGGTTATTCCCCGAGCTTCTCTTGGGATTAAAATGGAACACAAGAATTAAAAGTTTAAATGAAGAAGAAGGAAGGGAGGTGGCTGAAGGAGTAAAAGGGTTGGGTCCGAACGAGTCTAGTACAACCCTTTCTACTCTGTCTCTGTGGTCAGCCAAACTCAGGCGGCGGCTGTGCCCCCGGCTCCCCTGGAAGTGGAGGGATTAATGGCCCCTCAGAGTAAAGCTATGGAGACTAGAGCGACCAAGGAGCCCTTTCAGAAAAAGAAAGGCATCAACGTGGATCTCTGAAACGAAAAATGAGGAGGGGAGCACAGCAGGTAGAATGGTGGCTGCGGGTGCTGGAACATCGGCAACAACAATGCCGACAACCAGCACGGAGGCCTTGAATAGAAGGAAGGGCTCAGGAGACACCCACCGGGGGGAGAGGGAGGGCTGAGTCTATAAGAAGGCATGAGCCAGCCCAGCTGCCGACGAACGGGAAGTCGTTGAAGGCTGGACTTACAGCTGCCCAGAAGATTGATCCTCTGACGATGGTTGTGACGGCAACGAACAGTCCGGACTCGATGCTCACTGCGCATCGGTCTTTCATCGGTCTGTCATTACAGTGTGTCTGTCATCTATGGTCCTTCGGTGCCCGGTTGGATTTAACCCCTCACTGAAGACCTCGTCCTGGCAAATCGTCTGGCATGATCCTCTCAGGAGGTGGGCACAACGGAATGACTTAAAAAATTCCTAGTTGTGCAGATTCCTGAGTTCCAGAAAAGGGCTCTTGCGGTCCTCAACAACAGGCTCTTCTACCACCTTGGCCGGGTCAACTTTAGGATAGGATTGTCGGCCAGGGACAGGAAGAGCCTGTTGGGGCTAGAGGAAGATCAGGGGCATTCGTACGCACACAGATATCTCACTAATCCGAGAACCTTAGTTAGAAAAAAATACCGTAAGGGGATCAGGGAATCTGGTTTTTGTTACAGGGACCCCAAAGCGCCCAAACCAAGGGCCTGCATTCTGGTGAAAGGAATCAATGTTATCCAGCTGCTAGATTTGTGATCGAGAGATCTGACGGTGATATCCACAAATCTTAGAGGAATCGGAAAGCTAGTCATAGGATCGGCCTACTTACCGTATGACAATGAAACCATCCACCAGAGGAGGTACGTAGACTGGTGGAATACACAAGCAAGAGGTCTCCCACTATTGTTGAGGTGCGATGCTAACTCCCACCATACATTGTGGGGTAACATGGACACTAACTGGAGAGGGAATAAAATCAGAGGAATATCGGACTATTCAATAACTACTGATTTGGATGTTCTCAACACAGGGAATACCCCGACGTTTTACAACTCGGTCAGGGAAGAGGTCATTGACATCACCCTCTGTACCGGCAGTTTCAGGGATAAAGTGAAGAAGTGGAGAGTCTCGGACGAATCCACTCTTTCAGATCACTCACAGATAGAGTTGGAGTTGGAATCTACCGTATCTTTGGGCCCTAGATGGGCCAGAATTCCAAGAAGAACGGGTGCCCAAGTCAATTAGGAATGTGGACAGCCTGGAGATGACAGCCAAAACTTTCACTGAGGACATCAAATCTACTTGAGGAAGAAATTATCAACCCAGAAGAATCCGGAAGGCAGGGGATACGCACTGGTGGAACGGAAAGCTCGAAGAGCTTCGCAGGGAAACCAGAGAAAGGTTCAGACGTGCCAGTATTGGCAAAACGAAAGAACCATGGACCTCATTCATGACGATGAGAGATGATTACAGGGGTTCAATACGTAAGACCAAGCAAGAAAGCTGGACCAACTTTTGCACATACATCAAGAAAGGGGCAGTGGCGGCTAGACTGGACAAACTGCTTTCATGAAATCCGGATACTATTCTCGGCATTTTAAAACTGCTCGACGCAGGATACTCAGTGTCGGTCGAAGAGACCTTGGCTCTGATCAAAGTACATTTTCCGGGCCTTATAAGGTCTGGTAAAAAAGGAAAAGATACCTCGAGGGCATCTTAAGTCGTCTGGGGCTCAACTGGGCCCGCAACGGCGACTAGTCCACAAGATTTTTACCCCTTCCAGGGTCTGGTGGATGCCAGGGTCGATGGCATACACCCGGTCTCCTTACAGAAGGCTGGGGAGTCCATCATAGAGCCGCTGGTGAGGCTTGCTAGGACTAGTCTAAAATTTAGATATGTCCTGATGGGATGGAGAGGCACGAGAGTGGTCTCCATTCCGGAAGCAGGCAGGATTGGTTATACTTTACCCAAGGATTTCCGTCCAATCAGCCTCACATCGTTCCTACTAAAAACGGTGGGAAGACTTGTGGATAGATACACCCGCAACAAGGTCTTGTTAAGCAGGCCATTACTCTAGGAGCAGCATGCCTACACGGCTGATCGTTCGAACGAAACGGCCACGAGCGGAGCAGTAAACCTAATTAAAGGACAACTGAAGCAGAAAGGCTCATGTGGAACTGTTGATTCGGGATGCCCGCAGAGAGGCGTTTATGGCCCCTACTGTGGTGCTTGGTAATTGATGAACTGCTTCATCTACTCACGAGATAAGGCTATAGGCCACGCAGACGACATACTGGTCATCGTGCGTGGCCAGCATCTCGATGCACTCTTCAGGATAATGCAGCAAACACTTAGGACAGTGGATACCTGGTGTAAACTGACCGGATTATCGGTCAGTCCGAGTAAGACAGACGTGATTCTATTCACTAGACGGCACAAGTGGGGGACCACGAGTACACTGAAACTGGGAGGACAACAACTGAGATTCACTAAATGAGCTGCTGAATACCTAGGAGTTATCCTGGATAGGAAGCTGTAATGGAACGAGCGCCTGGAAATCAAGTACAATAAGCTCACAGTGACCCTTTGGCTTTGTAGGAGAGCCATAGGGAAAAACTAGGGCCCGAAACCGGAGACACTGACGTGGATCTATACAACAATCCTGCGATTCAGGATAACCTATGCGGTGGTGGTCTGGTCGAGCAGGGTCGAAATGTCCACTGTGAAATCTCGACTGGAAAGAATCAGGGGACTGATTCTAAGAGGCGTCACTGGTGCATCGAAGTCGTCACCCGCGGTGTCGACTCCAAGGCCTTCTTACCATCTCATAAATGGTAAGATGGCCTACGTGGCCATCTCCCATCATACCATGAAGGCCTGGAGAATAAAAATGGTAAATGGCGGAAGGATCTCGACAGAATTGCGGATCCCTATAGATATCGTGAGTCGGTCGACCTTGAGCATGGCCAGAGACAAAATGCCTATTCGGTGTCCCTTCGACAAGATGTATCGAGTCAGCCTATCCACGAGAGAGGAATGGGCTGACGGCGAGGCATATCTGCCTGGTGATGGGGTTCAATGATGGCCCCAAGAACAAGAAGAAAGCAGGAGCCAGTACCTATCGCAGGAGGAGTGAAATAGGGTTCACAATCCCGATGGGATCCTACGCCACAGTCCTACATACTGAGATCATGGCCATGCTCTAGTGTGCTTATAAGGCACAGGAGTATGGCAGTAGAAGAAATATCCGCATTTACTCAGATAGCAGGGCTGCTATAGTGGCCTTGAATGGAACAACGACTACGTCGCTACTAGTATGGGAGTGCTGTAAGGAACTGAACAATCTAGCGACGGAAAACTAAGTGACTCTACTTTGGATAGGCTAGTAAAACTAGTAGCAAGAGAAAACTTCACTGGCTATGAACCAGTCGTAGGCATTTCCGGTAGGTTGGTCACTAAAGAAATTAACAGTTGGCTGACCGAGAAAACATCAGAAGGAGTGGGATAAGGCCACTAGTTGCAGACAGGCCAAAACACTTATCGATTCAAACCTAAACTTTAAATGAGCTGCGGAAATACGCAAGTTGAGACATATCAGCCAAGGGCGTGGCTGCGGTCCTCTCCTTATGGAGAGGGCTTTGGGGTCACGCATAGGGCTACAAGGGGGAGAAACGGGACTACACAAGCGTCAGGGGCTCTTTTGGTCTCAACTCGAACAAGAACAACAAAACAACAACAACAACAACAATAATAATAATAATAATAATAATAATAATAATAATAGAGACCCATAAGATCGTCTCTAGCCATTTTCTGATGCAACTTACGATTTTTCTTATAAACATCGTAAATGCTATTGAAAAGTCCAAAATTCAAGTTATCAGCCAAGCAACGCGAGATACAAAAAAATGTTCGAAAAGAAAATTGATCTTTCTAAAATGATCTACAAAATCTCGTTCAACCATTCTTCTTATAGAATTCACTGTTTTTATATTAAACACTAAACCTTATATTAAAAATTTGGAAATTTTGTTTTGTTTTGTAATTATATAATTTATAGTATCGATACACATAAAAGAACGAGCGCGAGTATGAGAATGTGTTCCTTAAGGCTGATAGAGATTTAAGTAAATTGATTTTATTTTTAATATAAAATCAAAACAAATTTAATAATATCCTTGGGAGTAGACGTTTTCGATCGAAAGTATCCGAGCGCGTCGCGCGAGGGTAATGCATTATCGAGCGCGAAGCAAGCCGCGCGCGTAGCGCGCAATGAGACTGTGCTCGCGCAGCGGGCAGATTTCTTCAATATTTGTAATCTAATCTCTAAACTCTAAACTTGAATTCTGAGCTCTAAACTCTACGTTATAAACTCCTAGGTTTAAAATCAATCATTTCAATTATTATGAATTATTTTTATGTTATTATATTTTTTATATTTGTAGAGAGGACGAATTGATATGAGATTTGCAAGAATGATGTTTTCTTCTTTGCATCTCTAAACTCTAGTCCTAAACTCTGATCTCTAAACTCTGAACTCCAAACTCTAAGCTCCAAACTCTACATTCAAAAGTCTAAGCCTTAAAATTAATTGTTATAATTATTAGTAATTGTTATAAATATTCAGTGTTCATCATTATTATTGTTATTATGTTTTATATATCTGTAGAGAGAAGGCATTAACAGAAGATTTGCAAAAAAGGTGTTTTCTTCTTTGCCTTTCTAAATTCTAAACTTTCCTTCAAAAGAGCAAGAACGATATAAACTTTATAAAGGTTTATAAACCTTTTGGAAAGGCTGATGAGTAAAACTGAAGTGAATTTTGCGTCGCTTTTCAAAAATATAATTACATGTTTTTTATATTTGTGGGGAGGAGGGATCGACAGAAGATTTGTAAGGAAGATGTTTTCTCCTTTTCATCTCTAAATTCTAATCTCTAATCTCTAAACTCTAAGCTCTAAGCTCTAATCTCTCATCTTTAAAATTACTTATTGTAATTATCACTAAATATTTTGTTATTATTATTATCGTTAATAAGTTTTCTATATTTGGAGAAAAGAGGCATTGGCAGAAGATTTGCAAGAAAGATATTTTCTTCTTTGCATCTCTAAACTCTAAATTCATAGCTCTAAATTCTACAATATAACCTTTAAAATTAATCATTATGATTATTAATAATCATTTTTTTTGTTATAATAATAATTATTGTTATTATGTTTTCTATATCTGTAGAAAGATGGCATTGGCAGAAGAATTCGCAAGAAAGATGTTTTGTTCTTTGCATCTCTAAACTCTAATCTATAATCTCTAGATTCTAATCTCTGAACTCTAACCTGTGAACTCTGAACTCTAAATTCTAAATGCTAAAGCCTAAAATAATTTATTATAATCGTTTATAATTACTTTGATGCTATTATGTTTCTTACATTTGTAGCGAGGAGGAATTGACCGAAATTTGCAAGAAAGATGTTTTCTTCTTTCCATCTCTAAACTCTAAGGTTTAAATTTAATCATCATGATTATTCTTATCCTTTAAAACTCTAAACTCTTTACTAACTCTAAACTATAAATTCTAAACTCTAACTTTTGAAATGAATTATTATAATTATGAATGAGTATTTTGCTGTTATTATTATTATAATTGAAATGTTTGCTATATTTGGAGAAAGGAGGCATTGACAGAAGATTTGAAAGAAAGATGTTTTCTTCTTTCCATCTCAAGACTGTAACCTCTAAACTCTAAATTCTAAATTCTAAACCCTTAAAATTAATTATTATAATTATTACTAATTATTTTGTTGTTGTTATTATTATTGTTAATATTTTCTCTATTTGGAGGGAGAAGGCATTGACATGAGATTCGCAAAAAAGATATTTTCTTCTTTGCATTTTTAAATTCTAAATTTTTTTAAAAAGCAAGAACGATATTAGCGTTTTAATGGTTAGTCAACGTTATGAAGAAAAGGCTGATCAGTAAAATCGAAGTGAATATTTCATTTGCTCTTTCAAAATATAAATGTATAGTTTTTATATTCGTAGAGAGGAGGCATCGACAGAAGATTTGCAAGAAAGATGTTCTCTTCTTTGCATCTCTAAACTCTAAACTCTCAACTCTAAATTCTGAAGTCTAACATTTAAAATGAATCATTATAATGATGATTAATTATTTTGTTGTTATAATAATTATTATTATTGCCATCATGTTTTCTATATATGCAGATAGAAGGCATTGACAGAAGATTCGCAAGAAAAATTTTTTCTTCTTTGCATCCTTGCAAGGACATCTCATCGCGGTAGCTATAATTGCGAGCGTTTAATCGCGCATAATCGACGCTAATCGACCGCAAAGACGATTGCGGCATCCATCCACTTTGTTATTACGACAGCCGGGATAAAAGCTTCACATTTGTCTCGCTCATTGTACGAGTTTCCAAGCTACGAGACGATGATCTGCTCTTAACTCGTGCTGGAGTGCAATTGATAAAATAATTGATTCGTAAAGAACAGGTCCAGCAAAATAAAAATTTTCTGTTTTTTTTAGTTGATATTAATTGAAGCTCTTGGAATGTAAACACCAAAACTGACACTTCTATAAATCGTTAAGAATCCGATAAAAAAAATTACGAAATCAGTGTCACATTAATCAATTTCAATGACTGCGAGGAAAGGAATCCGATAAAGTCGACTTTTTGAACAAAACTTCCGCGATTCATTATGATGCCGAATAAATAATTTGCTTCCGCAATAACGAGTGATGGCAATCGATAAACTTAGAAATACAAGCATTTTCTATTTTTATAGTTCGCTCATAGCTCGACCTTGAAAATTAAATAGCTGATAAGTACCAAATTTCGAATTCCAATGATTGTGTTAGGAATTTATGTTTATGGTCGCGTGCGTCAAATTCAAATGGTTGAACGTCTTTGGATGATTCACAAGATTGTAAAACAAAGTCTAGCCTTTCTTAGTATATGATTAATTTTCATCTACTAGAATCTACACATTCTTTATTTAAATCTATTGTGTATTCAAAGAGGAGCTGCTTTTGTGTTCTTCCGTGTGACATCTCAATCGGTTTTACCGTAAGCACCAAAGATGATAAAGTCGACAGATAAAATTCATGAGTTCAACGTTAAGCAGTGAGCACGCGAGTGATTAACATAAAGAAGTCTCATTAGTAAAACATCAAGTTTATTTGCTAACATCACACACAAGTTGTTTTTCCGTTTTCGCGACGAAAATCTCTCGGAGAAATCACAATTTTATCTTCCTATCTATTTGTCTGGAAATTCTTTTGCAAGAGAGGTCTAACTGTTATATAAATATTTTGAAAAATACGATGTGCAGAAATGCATGTTGATACGGATAAAGGATATGAACCTTTCCTAGACTTTTTCTAGCTCGAAAAATGACCATTTTATTCCATATAATCACCGCGGACATTTTACAACTCGAAAAAATGAATATCTAACTCTAAAAAATCACGTTAGACCTGTTCCAACTTGAAAATGTTCATCTCCTTCAAAAGAATCACGCCAGAAACATCATTAAAACATCCATCTCATTCCGCTAAATCACGCCAGATCTGATCCAATTGGAAAAAGTCCACCTCATGCCAAATAAACACTACAGAATTTGTCCAGCTCGAAAAACATCTGTATTATCCTAAAAACTTACGCCAGACCTGTTCCATCTTTGCACGTTCATCTCTTTTCAAAAAGTCGCGACCGACTACTTACAACTCGAAGAAACGATCATCATGTTACAAATAATCACGCCAGACTTGTTCTAAATCGAAAAAACATCTACGTCATTCCAAGAAATCACACCAGACCTGCTGCAACTCGAAAAAATCCACCTGATCGAGATAATCGATCCAGACTTTTTCAAACTCCATAAACATCTACGTCATTCCAAGAAATCGCACCAGACCTGTTGTGAGACGAAAAAAATCCCTCTGATCCAGATAATCAATCCAGACTTTTTTAAACTGGGAAAAACATCTATGTCATTCCAAAAAATTACGCCCGAACTGTTCCATTTCGAGAACGTTCATCTCATTTCAAATAAACCCGACTCGAAAAAAGATCGTCATGTTCAAAATAATGAGGTCTGACTTATTTCAACTCGAAGAAATGTCCAAATCTTTTCAAAAACTCACGCAAAGCATATTCCAGCTCGAAAAAAATCTATCTCACCAAATAGTCAATCCATACTTTTTCAAACTCGAAAAAACATCTACGTCAATCCAAGAAATCACACCAGACCTGCTGTAACTCGAAAAAATCCATCTCATCCAGATAATCGACCCAAACTTTTTAAAACTCGTTAAACATCCACGTCATTCCAAGAAATCGCACCAGACCTGTTGTAACACAAAAAAAATCATCTCATCCAGATAATCAATCCAGACTTTTTTATACTCAGAATAACATCTACGTCATTCCAAGAAATCACGCCAGACTTTCTGTAACTCGAAAAAAATCCATCTCATCCAGATAATCGATCCAGACTTTTTCAAACTCGATAAACATCTACGTCATTTTAAGAAATCGCATTAGACCTGTTATAACTCGAAAGAAAATCCATCACATCCAGATAATCGATCCACACTTTTTTAAACTCGTTAAACATCCACGTCATTCCGAAAAATCGCACCAGACCTGTTGTAACACAAAAAAAATCATCTCATGCAGATAATCAATCCAAACTTTTTCATACACCGAATAACATCTACGTCATTCCAAGTAATCACGCCAGACTTTCTGTAACTCGAAAAAAATCCATCTCATCCAGATAATCGGTCCAGACTTTTTAAAACTCGATAATCATTTACGTCACTATATGAAATCGCACCAGACCTGTTATAACTCGAAAGAAAATCAATCTCATCCAGATAATCAATCCACACTTTTAAACTCGTTTAACATCCACGTCATTCCAAAAAATCGCACCAGACCTGTTGTAACACAAAATAAATCATCTCATCCAGATAATCAAGCCAGACTTTTTCATATTCGGAATAACATCTACGTCATTCCAAGAAATCACGCCAGACTTTCTGTAACTCGAAAAAAATCCATCTCATCCAGATAAT
>JAUMHM010000001.1:15673671-15683909 GCA_032362435.1 Melikaiella ostensackeni | reverse complement strand
CCAAGAAACACTCCAGATCTGTTATAACTCGGAAGGAAGTCCATTTGATCCAGATAATCGATCGAGACTTTTTCAAACTCGATGAACATCTACGTCATTCCAAGAAACACACCAGACCTGTTATAACTCGAAAGAAAATCCATCTGATCCAGATAATCGATCCATACTTTTTCAAACTCGATAAACATCTACGTCATTCCAAGAAATCCCACTATAACTATTCCAGCTCGAAAAAAAATCCATCTCATCAGATAATAAATCCAGACATTTTCAAACTGAAGAAAAAACATCTACGTCATTCCAAGAAACACTCCAGATCTGTTATAACTCGGAAGGAAGTCCATTTGATCCAGATAATCGATCGAGACTTTTTCAAATTCGATGAACATCTACGTCATTCCAAGAAATCACACCAAACCTATTCCAGCTCGAAAAAATCCATTTCACCAGATAATCAATCCAGACATTTTCAAACTCTAAAAAACATCTACGTCATTCCAAGAAACACTCCAGACCTGTTATAACTCGAAAGGAAATCCATTTGATCCAGATAATCGATCGAGACTTTTTCAAACTCGATGAACATCTACGTCATTCCAAGAAATCACACCAAACCCATTCCATATCGAAAAAAACTCCATTTCACGAGATAATCAATCAAGGCATTTTCAAACTCTAAAAAACATCTACGAGTATGTCATTCCAAGAAACACACCAGACCTGTTATAACTCTAAACAAAATCCATCTCATCCAGATAATTAATTCAGACTTTCCTGAACTCGAAAAAACATCTACGCCATTCCAGGAAATTACACCAAACCTGTTCCAACTCAAAAGAAATCCATCTCATCCAGATAAATAATCCAGACTCTTTCAAACTCAAAAAAACGTCATTCCAAGAAATCACATCAGACCTGTTGCAACTCGACAAAAGCTCCATCTCATTCCTGATTATCACGCCAGACCTCTTCAAATTTGAGAAAACGTCCACTTCATTTTCGACGCCGTTCCAATGTCTTTTTAGAGAATGTGATGGACGTTTTGTTTTGCACGAGGAAGAACTGCCAAGGATAACATGGAGAGAGCATTTCTGTCGTTCGTGACTGAGAGATGATCGATCAGCTTGGGGTAGCTCTCTGCCAACTTTATTATACCCTAGACTTAGACCCTGGAAGTTAGAATGATGAAGAAGAGCATGAGAAATTCAGTGTTACTCAGCAACGGCCTACAAAGCAATCGCAATGAATCAAGGTAGAACGTCTGATCTGTCTTGAGGATCGTGAGGGTGCAGCTCGCAGTTAGGAACAAGGTATGATTCGATTGTGCCGCGCCAGAGCTGGAAGGACCATCTTTCCCATGACGACTCGCTGTTACGGTACTTTCACGACTTTTCATCCCCCTCTGGGCCCCTGTCTCTCGTTACATTCGCACGTCCCTCGTTGCATCATTGCATTATCGCATGTCTGCCGACACTTGGGTCCTGAGCTGGATCTCATAATTCGTAAGCACTTCAGGGTCCTTCACGCTCAGATATTCAATTTAAACACCTTCTCACCAGTGCCTTAAATGTAGCGTAGTACGACATACTTTGTGCAGTCCGGATTTAAAAGCGTGTAGTTCGAAACGAAGAAGTATGCAGATAGATATTTGTGAGCCCAAAATATGAGCTCATATATGTATTTTTTTCATTATTCACCTTTGACGTCAGTTTTTACTCCCTAGGGAGTAGAATGTAGACTTTAGACCCAAATGTTGCGCAGTTCAACACACTTTGTAAAGTCCGGATTTAAAAGTGTGTAGTTCGAAATAAAAAAGTGTGCTCATAGGAATCAAGCTCACAGGATTATCATTTTTATTATTCATCTCTGACGGCAATTTTTACTCCCTAGGGAGTAAGAAGTAAAGCATCTAAATACAGGCATCATACCGAGCATCACACTCTTTGCCATACTCCCCTCTTCATCTTTTTTCAAAAAAAAATCCTCTTTTTTCCCCTGTTTTCAAGAATCTTCCCTCTTTCCTCGTTTTATTCTAAATGCGAATTGAATCAATAGAACCCAATAAGAAAACACAATTGTTTTCCCTTGAAAATTAATTATTTCCAATTGAAAAGTCTCCTATTATATTTTTGCCTCAGAATTCATTTTCTTTGGTTCGAAATTCAACAATTTTGCTGAAGATTGAACTATTTTCTTGAAATTTCATTTTTCATGCTTGAAAATTTCACTACTTGGTTGAGAGTTGAATTACTTTGTTAAAAATCATTGCATTAGTAGAAGCGCCATCTCTTTGGTGAAAAATTGTATTACTTTGTTGAAATAATTTTTTTGGCTGAAAATCAATTTTTTCAACCGAAAATTTAACTATTTGATTTTTGGTTGAGAATTGATCGTTTTGAGTTCAAAATTAAACTCTTTGATTGTAAATCAACTTTTTTGTTGAAAATTTATATTTCTGGGCTGAAAATTCAACTGTTTTGTAGAAAATTCTTCTTTTTGACTTTTAATTCAACTATTTTATTGATAACTCGTGTTTCTTGTTGAGAATCATATTATTTTTGTAGAAAATTCAACTGTTTGGTTTGAAATTACTTTTTCGGTAGAAAATCAATATTACCAAGCTGAAAATCCAACTGTTCTCTAAACAATTCGTCACTTTTGGGCTGGCAATTCAACTATCTTCTAAAAGTTTGTCTTTTTGGCTTGAAAATTCGACCATTTGGTTGAAAATTCATCTTTGTAGGTTCAAAATTCAACTATTTGCTTGAAAATTCAACTATTTAGTTGTAAATGGAAGGGGTGTAAAAAGTGTTAAAAATAACGTGATGTGCTATTAGAATTATACAAAGTATGTTTGAATTTTCAATTGAAAAATTTACTCTAAAGACTCAATTCTTTGAATTTTTTATCCCAACGAAATATTTTTTTTTGGTAAAACATCATTCCTTTATAATTCCTTTAATTAATTCATATCCCCTTTCAGGGCCTAAAATGTTGCCTAGTCCGACACACTTTGTGTAGTCCGGATTTAAAAATATGTAGCTCGAAATCAAAAAGTGTGCAGATCACTTTTTGTGAGTGCAAAATGTGAACTCATTGACGTATAATTTTTATTATTAATCTCTGACGTCAATTTTTACTCCTAGGGAGTAAAAAGTAGAATTTTAGCACCACGTCATAGGAACAAAAAACAGCTCAAATCATCCATGTGTTATGAAGACTTATTTAACGTATGTTTAAACTGTCTATTGCAAAATTGACTTTAAAAATTAAAATCTTAAATTTTGTTGTTAGTTAAATTTTCAACCATAAAAATTAATTCTTTACCAAAAAGACGAATTTTCAACAAAATACATTTAACTCCATCCAAAAAAAAATTTCAACCATAAATGGAAAATTCAAGCTTTCAGTTAAAAAATTATTTTGTCCAACACCCACGTCGAAAATACCACTTTTTCCAACTAAAAATAGTGGCGAAAACGATCGATTTCTCGATTGATGACGCGAGCGTTGAGATAAGTAGGCAAAAACCCACTAGTGTGGAAAAGTGATCACGTGAGCTCCACTCGTAGCACAATGTACTATTCCTACAAAAAACAACGATATTTCAACCAAGTAGATGAATTTCGAACTAAAGTTATGAATCTTTATTTATAATAGTGAACTTTTGACACAGTAGTTCAACTTTCAAACAAGTAGTTGAATTTTCAACCAACAAAATGAATTTTTAACCAAGAAAATTAATTTTCTATTAAAAGAGACGAATTTTCAACAAAATACATAAATTTTCATCTGAAACAGATAAATTTTCAATTAAGTAGTTCAATTTTCTATCATAAAAGATGAACTCTCAACGAAACATGTAATAGTTAATATTTCAACCGAAAAAGATTCCAATTTTAAAGCGACAACATTTCAATTTAACATTAGCATCGTGAAAAAGTTCTGGAGAGCCCGGAAAAAGTTTTGGAATTTGGTGAAAGTGACTGCAATTTTTTTAGTTGCATCTATTTCAAAGTCTTAAGAATGACTTTAGTACTTCACGGCGAATTTTTAATTTCCGAACTCTTTGCAATCTTTGTGAAATGTTGTGAACAATTTTGTAATCTTTGAAATCGTTTTAAGTCATTTGAAATTTATGAAATCTTTAGCATATTTCAAAATATTTTGAAATCTTTGAAATGGTTTGTATAAGAAACTGTTAGTAGATTAGTCTGCCATCAGTAGAATTTTTTGAAATTTGACATAATTGACTGGATGTTTGTGGGAAAGTAGACCTGGAATTTTTTCAAAAGTAGCCGTGTGAAACATGGAAAAGTCATGGAATTTTGAAATCAGACTTCTGTAGCAACTCTGAAAAAAGATCAAATTTCTACGAAAAGAGATTAATTTTTAAATCAAAAATACGAATTTTCTACCAAGAAAGATTTCTCAGTCGAGAATTGAATAAAGTGTCGAAAAAATTGTTGAATTCTCAGGGCAAAATGACGAATTTTCTACAAAACAGCTTATTTTTCTACTCGAAAATATCAGTTTTCAACAAAAGAGGTAATTTTATACAAAATAGATGAATATTTACCCAAATAGTTGAATTTTCAGCGAGGACTAGACTATAAAATGATTACAGAGAGAAGAACAGAAAAGCCAAGTCAAAGGAAGCGAGGATAAAATCCAAGCAGAAGAAGATAAAAAAATGAAAAATTATTTTGAAGGAAATGAGAAATTATATTGGAAATAGCTTGAGAAGATTAGAAAAGGAAGTACTAGCACTGAGCTAGTCGGAATTAAGAATGGAGATAGTGAAATGGTATGGAATACGGAGAAAATTGTGTGATTCTTTCAAGAAATTGTATGGAGGTCAAGCTATGGAGTATAATAACTGTGAGACAGAAGAGGATACGCTATACAATCTCGTTGTAGGTGGCGAAAGAAGAATCGATATTCGCGACAATATCTCCATAATTAATCAATTAAAGAATGGTAAGGCTACTGGTGTGGATGGTATCACAGCTGAAATGCTTTAGAGCGGTGGCGGATATTTGTTTGTGTGGTTGAGCGAATTTAAAAATATGTGTGCTAATAACAATGAAGTTCCGAATGATTGGAGAAAGGTCATTATTGTTCTACTCTACGAGGGAAAGGGTGGTAAAGAGGACGGTACTAATTATAGAACGATTAGCCTATTAAGTACCGTCGGCAAAATATTAACGGCATTACTTATTAGTAAGGTCATGGGAATAACTGAAGGAGGATCTGAGAAGTCCAATGTGGAATTGGGCCAGGGAGATCATGTGCGGATCAGATACTTAGCTTGAGACAGATAATAGAAAAAAGCTTGAGAGTAAACAAAAAAACTGGTTGAAACCAATAACATCAATATATATTTAATTAAAATGGTTTGAATGATGATAGACATTTCACAGGGCGGAAGAGATGCAGTCTGCGTCCCCCTGTGATATAGGAGAAAGAAGAAACGATCTACTGCGGCCTCGGTGACGTAATTAGTTAACGCTCTACTCATAAAAAGTGGCGTTCCTGGTTCAAATCTGGGCCGAGGTAGATTTCTTGTCGGTTCTCCAAAAAATGCAATATTACGGACAGTAGCCAAAAACTAATTTATTATCAATTTAAAGTAAACGAAAAAGTTTCCTGTGCATTTGTTGATCCGAAAAAGGCTTTGAATAAGATGGATAAAACTAAATTTTGGAAAGTCCTGAAAGAGTATGGAGCGAATGGTTGGCTTCTAAAAGAAATAAATCAATATATAAGTCAAGGGTGGAGGGGGAGAAGAATTATTAATAAATCGAATAGGACGCGAGTTAGAATAGAGAATTTGGAGAAACCAGAAGTACAATTGGTATATCGTGAAAAGCTGAATGAATATTTGGGATATCGTGAAGAAGACTGGAAGACTGAATTAGACAATAAAAATGTAAAGGGTGCATGGATAATACTACGGGATAGCATCTTCAAGAGTGCATCTGAAGTGTTCGGTACTGTGGCTGTGGGAAGAAAGGCTGGAGATGCTTGGTGGAATGATGAAATTCGCCTGGCTGTCAACGAGAAAAAGCAACCGCACTTAAGAATGTTAAATATTGAAGGTCTTAGCGATGAGGAAAGTACTAGATTAGAGAATGACTATAGGGATGAAAACAGAAAAGCCAAGATCTTAGTCAAAGAAAGCAAGAATGAAGTCAAAGCGGAAGTGGATCAAAAAATTTGAAAGGATGTTAAAGGAAAAAAGAAATTATTTTAAAAATGGGTTAAGACGAATAGGAAAGGAAGTCCTAGCAGTGGAGTAGTCGGAATTAAGAATGCTGATGGTGAAATGGTATGGGATTCGGACAAAGTGGAAGACTGTGTGAGTGATTTTTTCAAGAAATTGTATGGAGGTCAAGCTATGGAACATAAGAACGTTCATGTTGAAAAGGATACGTTAGATAATCCCGTTGTAGGTAGCGAAAGAAGAATCAATATCGACAACATTATATCCGTGATTAAGAAACCAAAGAATGGTAAGGCCGCTGGTGTGGATGGTATCACTGCTCAAATGCTTAAGAGCGGTGACGGATATGTGTGTATTTGGCTGAGCGAATTTATGAATATGTGTGCTGTGAATGGTGAAGTTATAAATGATTGAAAAAAGGCGATTATCGTTCTAATCTACAAGGGAAAGGGTAATGAAGGCGACTGTGCTAATTTTAGAGCGATTAGCTTACTAAGTACCGTGAGCAAAATTTTTACCAAAATTCTTATTAAGAAGGTCATGGGAGTAACTACACTGTAAAAAGAAGACGTTCCTTTTTCACCTTATCATTTTTTGCGTGTTCTGTTATTGAGTAGGATAACTTTATTCTGCTACTTTTAATGTAAGACAAATGATGCTAGGATCCATCCAGTGGTCTCACTTTAGTACCACTAGAGACTGTTTTATTCTGAGTCATATTTTCATACCTGAAATTAGCCCTGAAATAATAATTTTTTTTCACAGTTTGAGGAAGGGATCTAGGAAGTCTAGTTTGAATTCATGCCAGGGAAATCATGTGCGGATCAGATATTTTGCGTGAGGCTGATCATAAAAAAAAGTTTGAGAGTAAACAAAAGAGTTTTCTGTGCACTTGTTGATCTGGAAAAAGCTTTCGATAAGGTGAATAGATCTAAACTTTGGAAAGTCCTGAAAGAGTATGGAGTGAATCGTTGGCTTCTAAAAGCAATGAAAGCAATATATAATGATAGTAAAGCGATTGCCAGAGTGAATGGACAACTGAGCGATTGGTTTGATATTAAGCGGAGCGTGAGGCAAGGCTGCGTTATGTTCTCCTGGATGTTCAATATATACATGGACAAATGTCTGAGAACGGCTCTATTAGACGAAGAATGTGTTGATCTCGGAAAAGTGAAAGTGCGTCGACTAGCGTTTTTGGATGGTAAGATTGTTACGGCAGAACCAGTTAATGATTCGCAAAGAATGATGAGCAGACTGAATACCAGCATGAAGAGTGAGGGTCTTAAAATTAGCGTAGATAAAACAAAAATTATTGTTAATAGATTTAATGCTTTCACGATGATTCATTATGATGAAAGGAGGTGTTTCGGATTTCAATCGTAGTTTTAGATTCGTAGTTTTGCACACGATTGAAACCCGAAACACCTCCTTTCATCAAAAATTATTGTGTTTGAAAGAAGGGGTGAAGTATGCAACATTGCCTTAAACGAAGAAAAGGTAAAACAAGTTGATGATTTCGTGTTTCTTGGAAACTTAACCACTGCTGATGGAAATATGGATACAAAGATATCCAGACGAATAAACGAGGGTAGAAGCCATTACTATAAGTAAAAATGCAGGGAATAAATCTATAATTTCAATATTTTATGAAATTTTTGGAGCTTGCACCTACTGCACTCTATGGTGATGAGACCTGGACGTATCAAAAAGAGAATAGGAAAAGTGAACGTGGTAAGCATGCAATTCCTACGGAATATATGCGGTGAAACGCTAATGGACGAAGTCAGTAGTGAGTGGGTTCTCAAAAAATGTGGTGCAGAGGAAACATCGAATGACAAGTGAATTTGCTGAGGTGGTTTGATCATGTTGAGAGAATGAATGAAGGACGCTTAACGAAGAAAGTGTATTTAGGTAAGGTGAATGGTAGCGTACTCTCAGGTAGACCGCAAAAAGAATGGTTGGAACGTGTGAATGAGACTCTAAAGCGAGGAGATATAAGAAGTTGTAGAAACACAAGAACTTACATGAAAAGATGTATGGATTTAATTGTAGGAAAATATGTATTCAAGGATAGGAATGCACGGAGGACTATTGTTTATAAGAAGAAGAGTGACGCCTGAAACGAAAAATTTTGGATACTCATTTTCCTTCATGAAAATCTTTGCTTATTGGAAGTGGTTGGGGTAAAGAGTAGAAATCTTCCTGTGGGTTCATCAGTCAGTTCAAGTGTTTATGTATCATCAATCATAATCATTGCCATTCAAAATGTGTCGTGTCATATCGATCGTCTTCGGCCTTATTTTCATTTAAATTCTAATATAAAGAATAACTGAGAGAAATTAGAAAAAAAAGAATCAAAATCACTCATCAGTATTCCGTTCACGTATGAAATCTGTATTGCAAACGCGTATCTGTTGTGCACACTGCACACTCTCTTTTACTACTTCTAGACGTCTGACACAAAACTCTTGCAACTACTGAACCGCGCGCTCACTCGCTCACTCGCACGTACAGCACACGCGAATCGACTAAATTAAATACCCAACTACGAGTTGTACCAACCGTGCATATATCACTGGAAAATGAAATACGACAGAGTCCTCGACAATCAATTATACCGTGATTGTATTTTAATTAATATTTATGTGCCCTGTGATTTAAAAATTCTTATCGAGTTTTAAATCGATATTTTAAGATGAATTCACGGCAATAAAAAATACAAATGTTTCAATCTTTTATATATTCAATACCCTCAGTAAATACAGCAAATAAAAGAAAAGAAAAAAGCTATGAATTAATCTTGTCTTTAGAAGTTCATTTTATGCGACATGTAATAGCTTAATGCATAAATGTGTCAAGTACGCTCAAATATGATAGTGCACTTTTACAGGTTATTTTTTCATTTATTTATGACTCTATATTTCAAGACAAATACATATATATAGAAAGAGTATGTCATTAATATGAGCCTGATGTAATAGCATAATTATGGTGAGAGTTTCGAAAGAACTTATGCGAATTTAATCAAGAATTTTTCATAATGCTTTATCTTCTATTAAGTATTTGGCCTTTTTATTTAAGGAAATACTGTGAATGCTTCACTTCAATTATAACAATTGATTCTTCCTTGCTCAATTCTAAAAATTTAAGATCCTGGAAATTCTTCGCCGTTCCTTCAGTATATAAAAATCACTATTTAACGTCAACGAGGAACAAATTAAGATAAGTAGTTGAGCCAACAAATATTTCAATTTAGCGGTAAATTATCGTGTTTGCCATACCACTGAAAGAGTTGAATAAATAAGAGTTCTGAAATGGAATTGATCAGGAAGACATATGAGAACAGATCAATGTTTATTTAAACTATTATTATTTGGTCTATAAATGATCGAAATTCCTGTTTATTTATCGCAGGCTTCACAGCTTCTCTCCTATTCCCCTCTTTTCCACTTTCTTTCGTTTTTCCACTTAAATGCGAACTGAATTAATAGAACCCAGTAAGAAAGTGCAACTATCCTTGGTTGGAATGTCTACTTTTATATTTTTGGTTAAAAATTTTATTTTCCGTGTGAAAAATTGGAGTGGGCCCCCGTAGGGGTCCCTCCTGGATTGCCATCAGGCCTTGAGGGGCCCAAGTGACATTTTAATCCATAATGATCCTATATATTATGCATAGGATATATATCCTATATACATAGGCTTTCCTCGTGGTTGCCCTTATGATTGCCCTCGCGGGCCACTCACAGTGGCCCCGACGGTAAATATTTTATTTTTAAAAATATTTGCAATAATTGTCTCCTTATCATTTTTAAGCTCATTTTAATATATATATATATATATATATACCATCTCACGGTTGTGAGACGTGGCCATAGGTGTGTTTTACCGCGATTCTGCAGGAGACTGATGTCATTTATATGGCATTTGCTTCCAGTAGGACACTGCGGTGGTTGCGGATAGAGGGTCCCTGTACCGAGGGTTTCTGCCGAATACGGTTACAAAAGTTAATAAG
>JAUMHM010000001.1:15649044-15667094 GCA_032362435.1 Melikaiella ostensackeni | reverse complement strand
TGAAGCTTCAGTTTCAGGTTAGCCCTGAAGAAGTGAACTGCAATGTTCACGAAACGTCGGCAAGATTCGTAGTTTTTGCACACGATTGAAACTCGAAACACCTCCTTTCATCAGTTTCAATCTTTTTACATTTCAACTCGCGCTAACTTAGCCAATTTTTAGAATTTCTCGGTTTTATCAATACTAATTTAGGAGTTTGTGTCTTCTGAAACTCTTCGAGAAAAAAAAGAAAATATTTTTGAAAAAAAATTGTTCATTCTTTTTTTGAAACTTTGCATAAATCATGAATTTTAAGCTTCAAGAAATTCGTTTATCGAGTGAATTTCAAGCAACGGAAAACTCTCAGTGAGAAAGTTGTCGATTAGGATTAAAGGAAGTTTTTTGGGAAATTTTATCTCAATCGGAATAGTGGATAAAAAATTATGAGTGTTTTAAGTTGCAAGCGGTAATCTTGACGCTGCCCTATGCACGTGCCTAATCGGCTACGAACGTGTTGCAACGGACTTTGTGAAGGTCAAGTCGGGTACCAGCACCAATAAGAGCAACCGTTCGCAGTTTTCTTCTAAAATAAGAATCATTTTTATAAACATTAATATGATTGAGCTAAAACTTTTCTGAAAACTTCTTTAAACCTCATACAACAACTTCCTCCCTAGAAGTTTTCCGTTGCTTAAAATTCGCTCGATAACCGAAGCACTTGAAGGTTGAAATTCATGATTTCCGTAAAGTCTCAAACAGAAATTAGCAACATTGGGATAAATAATAGAAAAACCTTGAAGGAATTTATGTCAAAAGGGCAGAAACTACATAGGTTTCATTTATTTCAGACCACTCATAATCTCATGTGGAAGTACTATACACAAATATAGCGATCCTGCACAAATAATCTTTACACAGCAAAAACCTGTGAATTCCCTTAATATCTTTAAAATCCTTAGATATTTTATTAAAAGACATGAAAAACCTTCGGAGTCTCTTGAAATCCCTTGAGACCTTTGGAAAAATTTTTTAATCCATTATAATCTTTGGAATCTCTTAAAATCCGTAGAAATCCCTTAAAATCTTTTAGCCCCTTTTGTAATCCTTCAAAATCTTTGAAATGTTTGCAATAGTTAGAAATCTATAGAAATCATTTAAAATCCCTTGAAAATAAGACAAATTCAATTTATTCTCTGAGATTCTCTAGAAATCCCTGAAACTTGTAAAAACCTCTACAATCTTTGGAATACTTAGAGGTCCTCTAAAATCCCTTCAATCTTGTAAAATTCTTTTAAATTCTATGAGATCTTTGGAAATCTTACAAAATTCTTTAACATCCCTTTCAATTTCAGAAATCTCATAAAATTCTTTGAAATCTTTTAAAAGACTTAAAATCTTCAAAATATTTTGAAATATTTCTAATTCCTTCACATCTATTAAAATTATTTTGGTTCTTCAATATTAAATTTAATTCATTTCCTTAAGTTTTCTATCAATTCTTTGAATGACCTTAGAAACCCTTGAAATTTCATTTGATGGATTTCAAATCTCTAAAAATTCCTTAAAAACTTTGGAAATCCTACAAAAATTTTTGAAATTTCTTGAAAATTTTCTTGAAAATTCTTAAATGGCTTGAAAATTCTTCGGAACGTTTGAAAAAAATTTTAAATCTTCAAAATCCCTTGAATTTTTCGCTTTGGAACTGCTAGGAATCGCTTGAAATTTCATTCTCTAAAATTTAGTTCTCTACAAATCACTTGAACGACTTTGAAAATCCTACAAAATTCTTTGAAATCCCATAAAACTTTTTAAATACTGTATTGAAATTTTTTGGTACCTTCTGAGAAAACTTAAAGTCTTTTGAATCCTCTAAAATGATTTGAATTCCTTTATGTTATTCGAAATTGTTGAAATTCCTTGAAATGAAATTTAATTCATTTACTTAAGTTCTCTATAAATTATTTGAAATTCTTAAATTTCCTTGAAATATTTGGAAGTCGTGAAAATGCATGAAAATAAGTAGAAGTGATTCAAAACCCCTTGAATATAAATTAAATTAAACTTATTTATTAAAGTCCCCTAAAAAACCGTTCAAACATCTAGAAATTTCTAAATTCCTTAAAATCCCTTGAAATCTGTAGAAATCCTAATAGTCCATTAAAATAAGTATAAATCATTTGAAATCCATTGAAATAGTTTGAAATTCTACGTTAAGTACATAAATAAATCATTCGTTTGTAGTTTCTCTATTTTTTGTATTAATTCTTTCAATATCTTTAAATTATTTTCTTCTATACTGATTTTCTTATGATGATTATTTTAAAACGATTTTCTGTAATGATTTTTCTAAGCTCGCGAAAAAAATCATAAGAAATAAATTATAGGCAAGTCATTATAGAATAACCCCGCGGTGGCCTCCTAATGTTTTCCTTCCACCCGTTCAACTTGAAGTTTCTTCGCTTCTACCGTAGTATCACCCAACTTTGGACTCTGGTCCAAACTTCGGAGACCTTTTTTTCTTAGATTTATACTCATTTTTGGAAAACAAAATTGGATTCTTCGGCCATTTTTCACTTTAGATACAAAAGTATTATTTCTTTCATACTATTTTGATTCTGAAAAATATTTAATTGATTTAAATAAAATTTTTGGTTGAATCTACCAAATATTCCATCTATCAAAATACTTGGTTAAACAACTAAAAATTTAGTTGCATGAAACAAACCTTCGATTGAATGAATCAAACCTTTGGTTCACCATACAGCAATGCATTTATTTGGTTGATGCAACCAAATAATTTTTGAATCAACCAAACCTTTTTCCGACTGTAGTTAAATCCTAACAAAAGCACTACTTTTTCGTAAATAATTAATAAATTCGGAAGAAATGTGCATAATAATTGCAATTTATGAAACAAAAAACAGCAAAGAAATGAATGAACAAGACACAATAATCATTGAAGCAGTTGGAGGTAAAAGGGAATATTTTTGTAATAGTTTTTCCGTAACAGGATGCCTTTTTCATGCTACGCCTCGAGCATTATTTATGCCTTCAGGTAAGGATTTTAACTCCTCCGTCTACGCAGAATTGCAGGTATAATGCTTTGCGAGCATTGGGGCGTAGAACTCTGTAAGAAAGTACAAAATAAATTCTGAAAAAAACCTTCGAAAATCTTCCAAATTCAAAAAGTTTCTATAATGGTCGCACTCTCAGAAACACGTTAGTGAAGTGACTTGAATGATCTGATTTGAGTGACTTCAACGCCTGGACAAGACGTATCGATCTTTTTTTTGTCTGCACAAAAGGATAACCAAGAAGAGGTAAAAGAATGTGAAAAATGTGGAGGTGGTAAAAAGTTTGAACAAACAATGGGCTATTATGTAAATACGCAAATTAAAGAATGCGGTTAAATTTTTTATCAGTCTCGAAACAAGGGTATGATCTACTGAACGGCGCCACTCGAGTTAAACGTCGTGCGCTATACACGAGCAAATGTGCAGTTACTTTTTTACGTAGCCGTCGAAAAACCAGACGCCATTACCCGACAAGTGGCTGTGAAGGCAGGAGAAGCAAGGTTTAAAAAAGAAAAAGGATTCTTGGGTATGAAGAGGCGATTCGAAATTTATGAACCCAAGAATAGCGCGTCCTTTCGTAAAGCTTTTCTCTCTGACTCACTGGTCTTCGGTTAAGACTACCTCCTTTATGAATCAACCTATTTCGAGTTTCCATTTTAAAAAATATTTAAAACAACTCTTTCTTCTATTTTTGAAAACAGCTAACCTCCATATTGGTAGTAATAATGGTAGCGGCCATATTGCTTGACTCATAGGGTAAACGTGGCTAATATATGTTATCGTACTAGCAATGTCCCCTTTCAGAAATTTATACTTTTTGCAACTTTCAGCTGAACGTTTCAATGAAAAGTTTCAAAGTCAGCGAAACTTTTCAATCCTTAGCATTTTCAGCATATTTATAACAATCATAGATGGAGAATGCCGATTTTACTTTTAAAAAGGGCTTTTTAGTTTCAAAAACTACATGTAACTTTCAAAAAATGTGTCAAAACTGTCTTAATATCGAATAAACTGAGTGAGAACTAACACAACTTTGTTAGATTATTACGGATGGCAATGAAAGTGCCAAAGTTTGAAATTTTTATCGTGATTGATAATCATTAAATTCAAACACTTTTTATCAATTTTTTACATAAGACTTTCATTCATATTTTATAAGCTATTTTATTGTTATTTTCTACGTGCTGTTTCTTGTAAGAAGCGTAATTTTCCACCTAAAGAGATGAATTTTCAACCAAGTAGTCGAATTTTTAAACAAAACAAGATTAAGCCTCAACAACAAACAGTTTTACTTTCAAACAAATAGTTGAATCTTCAAGCCAAAATGCGACTTTTTTATAAGACAGTTGAATTTTCCACCAAGAAAGACAAATTTTTAACAAAATCGTTGAATTTTCAACCTATACAAAGATGAATTAAAAAATAATGAATTGTCAACCAAACAGTTGCATAATTATCCAAATACTTAAATTTTAAGTGGAATTCGAATTCTTCAAAAAAAAAATTCAACATTAAACAAAATCAGTTGCATTTTGAACCAAAAATTTGCATATTCGAACCAAGAAGACAAATTTTTCAGAAGACTGTGGAATTTAAATCCCAAAGGACGTATTTTATATCCCAAAAGATGGATGTCCAAGAAAACAGTCAAATTTTCGGCCAAAAAAAATGAACTTGTAACAAAATAATAAAATTCTTAACAAAATAGTTAAATTTTCAACTACGATGGTGAATCTTCAACGAAAAAAGACATTTTCAATAAAGAAGTTGAATTTTCAGTCAATAAGGATTAATTCTCAATGAAAAATATAAAAGTTTTAATATTTCAACCAGAAAAAAGATTTGAGCGTGAAATTAAAAAGAGTTTAATTCAACCCAAAAGAAAGAATTTTCAACGAAATAACTAAATCCTCAACCAAAACAGAAAAATGTTTGACCAAACAGCCAAAGAGGCGACTTTTCTAGAAAACAGTTTAATTTTCTACCAAAAAGTTCATTATCAACAAAAAATTAATTTTCAACCAAACAGTTGAATTCTGAACAAATAACAATCAATTTTCAACAAAAAATGAAATAACTGAAATTGCAGTTCAAGAAATTGATTTAAAAAAAAAACGAATTTTTAATAAAATATTTAAATTTATTACCAAATAGATGGATCTTCAACTAATAAAACGAATTTTTAACAAAGTAGTTCAACATTCAGTCAAGTAGTTGAATTTTCATTGAAGAATTTAGTAATTGTTTTTTCAGCAAAAAAGGATCAATTTTCAGCTAAAAATGGATCAGTTATATTTTCAATTAAGAGAATTCATTTTTAACTAAAAAATAAAAGAGATTTGAAAAAATAGTTGAATCTTTAACCAAATAGTAGAATCTTTAACCAAAATAGATGAGTTCTGAACCAAAAATATATAAGTAGACTTTTCAATAAAAAAGAAATAAATTTCAAAGAAAAATAGTTGGATTTTCTTACTGGGTTCTGCTGGGCTCGGAATTCATCTCGTTTGTTTGGAAATTCCACCGTTTGGTTGAGAATTCAATTATTTTATTGAAAATGCAACTATTTGGCTGATAATTAATTTGTTTTGGTTGTAAATTGACTTTTTTTCAAATTAGTCTTTTGTGGTTAAATTCAGCTATTTTTTATTTTAAAATTGAAAACTTTTTTTGGTGGAACTTTCAACTACATGTTTTGTTGAGAATTCGTTCTTTTTAATTGAAAATTCAACTATTTGGTTGTAAAATTATTTTTTTTAAATTCATATTCTCGGGTAGAAAATTCAACTACATGGTAGAAAGTTCGTCTTTTT
This sequence comes from Melikaiella ostensackeni, assembly GCA_032362435.1. NCBI lineage: Eukaryota > Metazoa > Arthropoda > Insecta > Hymenoptera > Cynipidae > Melikaiella > Melikaiella ostensackeni. The sequence continues at coordinate 15,661,228 of JAUMHM010000001.1, read as the reverse complement.
TGCGTGAAAGTTTAACATTTTGGGAGAGAATTAAACTATTTGGTTTAAAATTAAAATTTTAGTTTCGTTAAAAAGTTCATTGATCATAAATTTCAAATGAAACGTTCAACAGCACATTCCTATATCGTGCGAATAGTTTATCTATAATCTATAGATACTAGTTGTTTCAAAAGTTTTAGTTTGGTACCCAGATTTCCCACAAAAAATTACAGATAAAAAAGTATATCTAATTTTCGCGAATGAACGAGAAACCTCAAAATAACGAATAATAGCGAATTTTTTGTTATATTGATACGAAATGAATTTTGTCAATAGATGGGATGGATTGTAAAAATTAGTATTTACAACTATAATTATCCTTCGAAAAGTCCTCATCAATAAAAAAATACGTATACAGGGTAAATTGTCAATAAAGTTGAAAAAAAATCATGTCTCTACTTGATTAAATGTTTTTTTGTCTTATTGTTAACAATTTTTTTGTTAATGGAAAGAGTTCTAAGATTCAGTTTCAATTCATTCGAATTTCCGACAATGATTGATCTTCATATTTCAAAATATTAATTTGCACAACAACAAAAAATCAAGAAAAAACGTTTTAAATTTATTTTCCAACTAAAGGAATCCTATGTGTGAAATGTTTTTGAAGACTTACACGATTTCATTTTCGAAGTAACGTGTACTCTAAATTTCCACATGCGACATGAAAAAATCTCTTTAAAATCCCTGGCAATCTTTCAAAATATCCTTAAATCTTACAGGCCCTATAAAATCCTTCCAAATCTTCTGAAATTCTTTCAAACTGTATGAAATTTTTTTAAATTTCCTAAAGTGTTTCAAATCCTTTGAAATATATATTCTAAAATATTTAAAATTCTTGAAAATTTTTAGAAATACCTTGAAATATTTTAAAATTTTTTCGAATCTTTAAAATCCTTTGAAATCCTTCAATTCTTGTGGATACATTTCCTGAAATCCATTAAAATATTCTAAAATCCCTTGAAATCCCGTGAAATTATATGAAGTCTGATGATATTCCTTGAAATTTTTAAATCACCCTAAAATATTTCAGATCATTACAAATCTTTTGAGATCCCTAGAAAGTTTTTAAATCTCCTAAAAATTCCTTAGAATCTTTTAAAATATCCTCAAAAGATATTAAAAAATCATTTTTAATCTTTGGGAATACATCGAAATATTTTTAAATCTCTTTAAATCTTTGTAAGCCTTTGAAATCCCTTAATTCTTGTGAATAAATTCTTTGAAATCTCGTGAAATTACATGAAATGTGATGGCATTTCTTAAAATTTTTTAATCTCTTGAAACTTCTTTGGAATTTTTTCAAATATCCTGGAAACTTTAAAATCCCTTGGAATTCCTTCAAATTCTTGAAATCTATTGCAAATTCCTTATAGTACTTAAAATATCCTTAAATATTCAAAGATTTTTTCAATCTTTGGAAATCCCTTGAAATATTTTTAAGTCTCTTTAAACCTTTGAAATTCTTTAAAATTCTTCAATTCTTGCGAATGAATTCTTTGAAATGCAATTAAATATTATTAATTCCCTTGAAATCCCTCAAAATATTTGAAATCCTATGAAACCTTTCGACATCCTGGGAAATTTATTGAGATACGTTATTGAGTTCCTTTCGAAACCCTTAAAATTATTGAAATCCTTCGAAATCCACTGAAACTTTCAAAAATCCCATAAAATATTTGAAAATCTCTTAAAACCTTTAAGATCCTGCGAAATCCTTCAATTCTTGTAAAATTCTTTAAAATGTATAGAATCATAATGCAATGCTTAGATTTTTCTTGTATATATTGAAATCCCTTAAAAGTCCCTTAGAATCCAATAAAATTTTTACGAAATCTTAGACATTTTCTGAAGTCCCTTGGAATCATTGAAAATATCCTCAAACCTTTGAAATCCTATGGAATATTTCAAAATCCTTTTGAGGTTTGGGAAATTTTTTGGCAACCCCATAAAAAATGTTAAATCTCTTAGAATCAGTGGAAATCTCAAAAATAATATCAAATCGCTTCATCTATCATTGTGAAATTCTTTGAAGTATCTTAAAATCTTTGAAAATTTCCTGAAACGTTTGAAAGCTTTGAATATTCCTCAAAATATTTAAAATCTTATGAATTCGTTTGAAAGCTGTTGAAATCCTCTGCAATGCTTTTGAATACCTTAAAATCTGTTGAAATCCTTCGAAATCCATGGAAATCTTTTAGATCTCTTGAAATCTTTTGGAATTTAACTAACAAATTGCGTAAATGCGCATTTAGGGCCAATCTGAAAGATTTTTAAATCTTTAAAAATCTATTGAAATCCTTTGAAATCCCTGAAAATCTTTCGGATCTTTTGAAATCTTATAAAATATTGAAAGAAAAGTTATGTGGAACCACTTTTAGGACTGATCTGCAGTACTTTCGAATCCCTTAAAATTTGTTGAAATATTTTTTTTATTTTATTTTAAACAAATATTTTACTTTCCACTTTAACTTAACTTTTACTTTTTACTTTTACTTTTTAAAATCCTACGAAATCCTTAAATTCTTATGAAATTATTTAAGAATTTCCAGAGAGTATTCTAAGGTTTTCTTTTGGTAGGGATGACGACTTTAATAGTGCGCCAGGCTGGCTCAGCATTATATAATCTTCAGGAATTTGATTCAATAAATTGACCACTAATAAAAATGGTTTTCCCGATTGTTTTCTCATATATTTTGCGGCACGATATAGAATTTACATTCTCACTTTGTGAAAAAAACGTATCTTTAGGCGGCTGATCCTTTTTCTGAACTAAAAATGTGAAGGGCATGTCTCGGGTAATAATTGGGCTGCTCCTATTTCTGAGCTGAAAATGGTGTTGGTCCACTTCTAGAGTAAAAATGGAGCTACTGCCGTTTCTGAGCTGATAATGGGATTGCTGAAGTACTTTCTGGGTAATAATTGGGCTGCTACTGTTCCTAAGCTGCAGATGGGATTGGTGCACTTCTTGGATAATAATTGTGTTTCTGCTGTATCCAAGCTAAAAATCAGGTCTGTGGAGTACTTCTAGCATAATAATCAGGCTACTGCAGTTTCTGAGCCTGAAAATAGCCTGAAGCAGGTCCGACTTTCTTCCCAGAGAATATTTAGAGATTTACTTTCAGTAGGGATGACTACTTTAATAGTGAGCCAGGCTGGCGCAGCATTGAATAATCTTCAAAAATTAGATTAAATAGATTGACCACCAATAAAACTGGTTTTCCCGAGTGTATTCTCAGATATTTCGTGACATAATATAGAATTTACATCCTCACCTTGTGAAAAAGCATATCTTTAGGCGGCTGATCCTTTTTCTGAACTGAAAATGGTGTTGGTGCACTTCTAGGGTGAGAATGGAGCTACTGCCGTTTTTGAGCTAGTGATGGGATTGCTGGAGTACTTTCTTGGTAATAATTGGGCTGATCCTATTTCTGAGTTGAAAATGGGATTGGTGTACTTCTTGAGTTAAAACTGGGCTGCTGCTATTTTTAAACTGAAAATGGAATTAGTGCACTTCTTGAGTAATAATTGGGCTGCTCCTATTTTCAAGCTGAAGATCGAATTGGCGCACTTCTTGGATAATAATTGTGTTTCTGCTGATTCCAAGCTAAAAATGAGGTCCGTGGAGCACCTCTAGCATAATAATCGGGCTGCTACAAATTCTGACCCTGAAAAAAGCCTGAAACAGGCCTGACTTCCTCCAAAGAATATTTAGAGATCCTCTTTCGGTAGGGATGACAACTTTAATGGTGAGGCAGGCTGGCTCAGCATGAAATATCGGATATTTGGTGAAACAATATGGAATTTACATCCTCACCTTGTGAGAAAACGTATCTTTAGGCGGTTGATCCTTCTCCTGAACTAAAAATGTGATGGGTGCACTTCAAGGGTAAAAATAGAGCAGCTTCTATTTCTGACCTGGCAATGGGATTGGCAAAGTATTTCTCGGGTAATAATTGGGCTGCTCCTATTTCTGAACTGAAAATAGGATTGGTATACTTCTTGAATTAAAACTGGGCTACTGTTTCCTTAAGCTGAAAATGGAATTGGTGCACTTCATGAGTAATAATTTTGCTACTTCCGTTTATAAGCTGAAGATGAAATTGGTGCACTTCTTGGATTATAATTGTATTTCTGCTGTTTCCAAGCTGAAAATGAGATCCGTGGAGCACTTCTAGCATAATAATCGGGCTGCTGCAAATTCTGAGTCTGAAAAACGCCTAAAATAGGCCTGACTTTTTTCCCAGAAAATATTCAGATATTTCCCCTTGGTAGGGATGACAACTTTAATAGTGAGCCAGGCTGGCTCAGCATTAAATAATCTTTAGAAATTGGATTTAATAGATTGACCACCAATAAAACTGGTTTTTCCGAGTGTTTTCTCGGATATTTTGTGGCATAATATAGGATTTACATCCTCACCTTGTGAAAAAACGTATCTTTAGGCGGCAAAATGCATACAAAATGAGAGCCTGTAGTCCACTTGTGAAGGGAGGCCCACTATTAATGTCGTTTACCTATTGACTCATATGCAATTTAGGATCACTCTTCATGTTTGCATAATGCATCAGTAACGTAAGTCGAACGAGGATCCGGAGCCTAGCGCAAGGTTTAGTGTTTGGATAGGTTGTAGATTGCCTTATCTGTGATCTGAATCTTCTGGCCGAGCTTTGCTTGAATGGCAAAGAAAGGGGGACTCATTGAATTTACAAGCGAGTCTCTTCAGTGTTCATCCTTTATTGATGCGATTCGCCTTACATCGAAAATCCTCGAGGGTACCCGATATTTACTGTCTTTACGTTTTCGCCGCGAGCAGAGTTTTCTCCTCGATGCGAATAACTGATAGCTAATTTCTGAGTAAAGGATGAAAATTCGCGGTTATGAGGCTGATGATGTAAACTATAAATTATTAACGCCTTGAGCTAGGTTCAACCATGACCAATATTGTGATCAACGTTGTGCCGAGATGAGATTATCTTTTCCCGCTTTTGAACTACGAACTAGGGGGAATGAATATGAAAGAAAAGTGTAGGATTTGCTTGTTTACCATCATGGTTGCTCGGTTAAAATTTCTATACTTAATGATACATAAATATGCATTAAAATGCGCCTGAAAATGATGAAGAGACAATTATTAATGGCAATTTGAAAAAATTAAAAATTTAACGTCAGGGCAACCGTGAGAGGCCCACGAGGGCCCTTCGAGGGCACCGATGAGGGAAGCCCATGTTCGATCCTTATGGATTATCATGTCTTTTTCGTGAGGGTCCACGTCTGGATCGCCTTTAAAGGCCCCTCAGGGCCCGAAAATGATCCACGCGGGAGACGCTTGCGGGGGCCAACTCTATTCTTTCACACGCATGACTGTAAAAATACAGTTGCGCCGGAAATTCATGATATATTATGGATATATTATTGAATTACACAGTTCGCTTATCTTATCAGGAAAAAATATTCTAATGACAGGAATGAGCACCCAAACGATAATATTTATCAAGAATCAACAATCCAGATTTATAATTGGTCTGCCTCTGTTTCCGAGCTGAAAATGGGATTGGTGCACTTCTAGGGTAATAATTGGGCTACTCCTGCTTCCAAGTTAGAAATTGGTTTTTATGCACTTTGAGGATAATAATTGGGTCGTTGCTTTTTCTGAGCTGGAAATCAGATAAATGCATTTCAAGTATGATGATCGGGCTCATCCTATTTCTGTGCTAAGAATGGGATGATGGCACTCCTAGGATGACGATTGAGCTGCCCCTACTTATGAGCTGAAAATGGGATTGGTGAAACTGTGAGGGGCCCACGAGGGCCTTTCGAGGACACCGATCATGGAAGCCTATGTCCGATCCTTATGAATTATCATGTCGTTTTCATGAGAGGCCACGTCTGGATTGCCCTCATAAGCCCCTCAGGGCCTGAAAATAATCCATACGGGAGACGCTTGCGGGGTCCGGGAATTCATGACATATTATAGAGATATTATTGAATCACACGGTTCGTTTATCTTATCAGAAAAAATTATTCTATAAATTATTCTATAAATTGATCTGTCACTGCTTATGAGCTGAAGATGGGAATGGTGCACTTCAACTTGGATGATTGGGCTGATCCTGTTTCTGAGTTGAAAATGGGATTCGTACACATCTAGGATAATAATTGAGCTGCCGCTATTTCCGACCTAGAAATCGAATCAGTGCACTCCTTAAGTGATGATTGGGCAGCTCCTGTTGCTCAGCTGATGATGGGATTGGTGCAAATCTTGAGTAAAAATTGGGCTGATTCTGCTTCTGAGCTGAAAATGAGATTGGTGCACTTCTAGAGCAAAAATTGAGCTGTTGATGTTTCTGAGCTGGAAATCGGATTAGTGCATTTCTTAAGTGTTAATTGGGCTGCTCCTGTTTCTAAACTGAAATTGGGTTTGGTGCCGTTCTAGTGTAATAATTGAGCTGCTACTGTTTGGCGCACTTCTAGTTTGACAATTGGGCTGATCCTGTCTCTGAGCTGAAAATGGGATTGGTGCACTTCTAGGATAATAACTGAGCTGCTGTTGTTTCTGGACTGGAAATTAAATTAATGCACTTCTAGAGTGATAACTGAGCTGCTCCTGTTTCTCAGCTCATAATGAGATTGATGAACATGTTGAGTAACAATTAGGCTAATCCTGCTCCTGAGCTAAAAATAAAATTGGTGCACTTCTAGGATAATAGTTGAGCTGCTGTTTTTTTCGAACTGGAAATCGGATTAGTGCACTTCTTGAGTTATAATTGGGCTGCTCCTGTTTCTGACCTGAAAATTGTATTGGTGCAATTCTAGGGTAATAATTGAGCCTGTTACTGTTTCTAAAATGTGAATGGAATGGCGGCTTTCAAATTTTGATAACTGAGCTGCTCCTGTTTTTCAGTTGAAAATTTGATTGGTGCACTTCTAATCTGACAATAGGCTGATCCCGTTTCTAAATTGAAAATGGGATTGGTGCACTTCTAGGATATTAAGTAAGTTCCTGTTGTTTCTGAGCTGGAAATCAAATCAGTGCACTTCTTGAGTAACAATTGGGCTGATCCTGCTTACCAGATGAAAATGAGACTGACGCACTTTTAGGGTGAAAATTCAGCAGCTTGCAGTTTCTGAACTGGTGATGGTATTGGTGAAGTACTTCTTGGGTAATAATTGAGCTGATCCTATTTCTGAGTTGAAAATGGGATTGGTGCACTTTTAGAGTAATAATTGGGCTACTCTTGTTTCTAAGCTGAAAATGGGATTAGTGCTCGTCTAGAGTAATAATTGGGCTGCTGTTGTTTTTCAGCTAGAAATCAGATTCTTGCACTTCTTGAGGAATAAGTGGACTGCTCCTGTTTCTAGGCTAAAAATGCAATTGGTGCACTTCTAAGATAATAACTAATCTGCTGTTGCTTCTGAGCTGAAAATCAAATTAGTGCACTTCTTGAGTAACGATTGGGCTGAACCGGCACCCAAGCTGAAAATGAGATTGGTGTCCTCCTAGAATATAAATAAAAAAAGCTGCTGCTCTTCCTGAGCTGGTAGTGGTAATGATGAAACACTTCTTGGGTAACAATTGGGCTGCTGCTGTTTTAAAGCTGATAATGGAATTGGTGCACTTCTTGAGTAATAATTGAGCTGTTCCTGTTTCTAAGCTGAAAACGGGATTGGTGCACTTCTTGGCTAAGAATTGAGTTTCTGCTGTTTCCAATCTAAAAATGAAGTCTGTGGAGCACATCTAGCATAATGATCGGGCTGCTGCAATTTCTGAGCTAAGAATCGGATTAGTGAACTTCTTGAGTAACAATTGGGCTGATCCTATTCCTGAGTGGAAGATGGGACTATTGCACTCCTTGCGTGATAACTTGACTGCTCCTGTTTCAAAGCTGAAAATGGCGTTGGTGCACTTGTTGAGTGATGATTGGGCTGCTTTTTATTTCTGGGCTGATAATGGGACAAGCGCTCTTCTAGGGTAATAATTAGGCTTCTGTCGTTTTTGAGCAGGGAAATGGATTTGTGCACTTCTTGAGTAATAATTGGACTGCTCCTATTTATGAGCTGGAAATGGGAATGGTGCACTTCTTGCGTAGAGATTGATCTGCTGCTGTTTTTGAGCTGATAATGGAATTGGTGGAGCACTGCTCGGATAATAGTTGAGCTGATCCAGTTTCTAAGTGGAAAATGGGACTATCGCACGTCTTGCGTGATGATTAGGCTGCTCCTGTTTCTAAGCTGAAAATGAAATTGGTGCACTTCTTGAGTAATAATTGGGCTGCTCCTGTTTCTGAACTGATAATGGGTTTGGTGCTCTTCTAAGGCAATAATAAGGTTGCTGTTTCTCCTGAGCTGGAAATCGGATTGGTGCACTTCTTGAGTAATAATTGGGCTGCTCCTGTTTCCAAGCTGAAAATGGGATTGGTGCAATTCTTGGCTAATAATTGGTTTTCTGTTATTTTTAAGGTGGAAGTGAGGTCTGTGAAGCACTTCCACGATAACAATGATAGGGCTGCTGCTATTTTTGAGCTGGTCATGGAATTAGAGGAGCACTTCTTGGGTGATAATTGAACTGATCCTGTTTCTGATTGTAAAATGGGTCTATTGCACTTCTTGCGTGATTATTGGGTTGCTTCTATTTCTAAGCTTAAAACGGAATCAGTGCATTGCCTGAGTAATAACTGGGCTGCTTCTGTTTCTAAGCTAATATAATAATTTGGCTACGTTTGTTTCTGAACTAGAAATCGGATTGGTGCACTTCTTGAGTAATAATTAGTCGGCTCCTGTTTTTAACCTAAGAATGGAATTAATGCACTTCTAGTGTAATGATTAGTCCTATGCAATAACTAATCCCGTTCATGAGAAGCCCGTGCTGATGTCCCATAAATGACCGTGAGAGCGAGACTTAAACATGCGGCAGTAAGAATTGAAAGAGAATCAGACCTCAAGTCACCTGAGCAGCCAAGTCAATGAAGAGACTTACTTGCATTGTCAATGCGGTGGTGCATGCGGCGGTGATTGAGTACCTTGTCAGTTTCTCTTTACATAGATGCGTTTGTATATGGGCAGGATAGAGGGCAGTGTCCAGCACGCCCACGCGACTGTGCGTGTCCGAGGTGTTGAATAATGCTGGGTTGAATAATTCGACATGAAAATCGAAAATAGTTGTTATCACGCATACATTTACCGATATTCGATGGGTCTTCGTGCTAAAGTCTTCTCAATTTAGCACAGAGATGTACCATCTGTTCCAGGGCCTAAAATGTTTCAAATTTCGGTCCGCACATCTTTTGTATGCCGACCCCCCCCCCCCTCCCTCCTCACACACACAAAATGAGTAGTCGAAAAAATGTTCTTTCTACTGTATCGGTAACAGGCTTCACAGGCCGAAATGCTCTGAAAAACAGGGTGAATGAGGAGATATTTCACGAGAATAGGGGAATAAATTCCTTTGAAAAATTAATGTGGGTACTATATTAAATTTGATTTGAGAAGCTAAAAGTTTCCAGCATTTCGAATAAAAATATTGCATTAAAAAAAAACATGAGTTTTCAACTAATAAGATTAATTTTCTACCAAAAAGATGCATTTTCAACTAAATGCATGAATGTTTAACCAAATAATTGAATTTTCCACCAAAGAAGATTAGTTTTCAACCAAAAATAGCATAATTAAGTTTCCAGTTAAATAATTTATTTTTATTCGAAAATGAATTTTCAACCAACAGAATTAATTTTTAACAAAGTAGTTCCACTTTCAAACAAGTAGTTAAATTTGCAAGCAAAAAGATAAATTCTCAACGAAAAATGTAATAGGTGGTATTTCAACCAAAAAAGACGAATTTTGATAAGAATAGTTGAATTTTCAACCAAGAAAGATTTTTCAGTGAAGAAAGAAAAAAATTTTTCAACAAAATTGTTTCATTTCAGTGTTGCTAAAAAAGTCCGGCTTCAGAATTCCATGACTTTTCCAGGCTTTCCAGATCTATTTTCGAAAGAATTCTAGGTCTACTTTTTAAAAAATCCAGTCAATTCTAATCAATTTCAATCAATTCTACTGGTCGCAAACTAATTTAACAACAATTTCTTATACAGTTATAAATTACTGAAAATTTAAAGGACTTTTCAATAATATTATTGAATTCTCAACAATTCTCATTAATATTATTATGAAATTTTTTTAAATATTAAAATTGGATTCATATCACTTTCATTAGCAAAAAAAATCAATTCATGTCAATCGAGGGTTTGACCGCTCGATTTTTAAGTGTACATCAGATTTCGAGATTTCAAATATTTCAAATACTTCAAAAGATTTCAAAAGATTACAAAAGATTTAAAAGATTCCAAAATATTTCAGAATATTTCAAAGATTTCAAATTATTTCAAAGATTTCAAATTATTTCAAAGATTTCAAAAGATTTCAAAGATCCCAAAAGATTTCACAAAGATACCAAAAGATTTTGTTTTCAAACATTTCTAAGATCCCAAAAGATTTGAGAAGATTTCACAAAGATTTTATTTTCAAAGTTTTCAAAAATTTCAAAAAGTTTCAAAAGACCTTTGAGATATTACAAAGTTTTTGAAAGATTTCATGAAGATTTCAAAAGATTTCAATTCTAAAAATTTCAAAATATTTCAAAAGGTCTTAGAAGATTTGAACGATTTCACAAAGATTCCAGAAGATTTGATTTTCAAGTATTTTACAAGATTTCAAAAGTTTTCAGAAGATTCAAAAGATTTCGCAAAGATTTTAAAAGATTCGAAAAATGTTAAAAGGTTCCACAAAGATTTCACGAAGATGTCAAAGATTGCGGAAATATTTCAAAGAAATTTACACACATTTCAAAAGATTAAAAAATATTCCACAAAGATTTCCCGGATTTATCAAAATTTTAAAGATTTCAAACAAATTCACAAAATTTCATAGATTTCATAAAGATTTTAAAAGATTTAAAAAATTTAAAGGTTTCACAAAAATTACACAAAGATGCCAAAGATTTAAGAAAGAGTTCGAAGAAATTCACAAAGGTTTCAAAAGATTTCAAAGATACCAATAGATTTTAAAGGTTTCAGAAGATTTCAAATATTTGAAAAAGATTTCGAAAGATTCAAACAATTTCAAAAGGTTTCACAAAGAATTCACAATGATGCCAAAGATTTCACAAAGAGTTTAAAGAAATTCACAAAGATTCCAACAGAAATCAAAGATCCCAAAAGATTTTAAAAGATTTCACGAACATTCCAAAAGATTTTATTTTCAAACATTTCAAAAGATTTCAACAGATTACAGAAGATTTCAAAGATTCCAGAAAGATTTCACAACGATGCCAATGATTTCAGAAAAATTTCAAAGGAATTCAGAAATATTTTGAAAGATTTCAAAGATACCAAAAGATTTTAAAAGATTCCAAAAGATCTTGTTTTCAGATATTTCAAAAGATTTGAAAGATCTCAAAAGATTTCAAAAGATTTAATTTTCAAATATTTCAAAAGATTTTAAAAATCCTAAAATATTTTATAGTAAAAGATTCCACAGAGATTCCAAAAGATCTAATTTTCAAAAATTTAAAAACATTTCAAAAGGTTTCAGAAGATTTAAAAGATTACACAAAGATTTCAGAAGACTCAAAAAATTTCGGAAGAAAATTCAGAAAATTTCAGAATTTTAAGGATTTAGCAAAGATTTTAGAATAATTTCAAAGATTTCAGAAAAAAAATCACGAAGATTTTATTAAGATTCCAAAGATCCAAGAACGTTTCGAAACATTTCAAAATATTGCAGAAGATTTCAAAGATTTAAGAAATATCTTGAAGATTTCAAAGATTTAAGAAATATCTTGATGATTTCAAAGATTTCACAGAAATTCACAAAGATTTCAAACTATCCCAGAAAATTTACAAAGATTTACAAAGCTCACGATGATTTCTCGAATGTTTCAAAAATTTCGTAAAGATTTCAGAATGATTTTGAAGACTTCAAAAGATTTCAAGTGATTCCACAAAGGTTTCACGAAGGCTTGCACACCATATTTCAAGAGTGATTAATCCCTCGATATCAATTCGCAAAATAAAATTCGCGGTAAAATTATAAAATAATTTTTGAGACTGAAATAGTTGCGACTACAAAAATTCCCGGCATTTGAAAAATTCCA
>JAUMHM010000001.1:15628590-15642101 GCA_032362435.1 Melikaiella ostensackeni | reverse complement strand
AATGTATGGAACAATACGAAAAATACATTTGATTCATCTGCATATGAATGAGGTTTTGGTATAATCCTAAAGTTGCATTAGATTTCAGGAGATATCGCTCGGTGAGTTAAAGAGTTAATTCTTTTGATAATTTTCATATTCGAAAGTAATGTAGTTAGCTATAATAAACAAGTTCAAGTCCACTTGATTACCACTTTCGCCGTTCGACAGTATATTTTCAGGTTATGATAAGCAAAATACATTATTATTTATTCCAAATCTGTTTTTCTTTCTTGTTCATTGAAATGTCTTGAACGATAAGCAAATAATAGCAATGATTTGAAATATTTGAATTTAATGCTCTTAAAAACAATATCTTTACAATCGGCATGCAAAGTATAGTAGATGCAATCTCAACTCTTTAATTTGTCACACAATACCATATTTAATCCCGCTCCACTTCCTTGTCTTCCCTTGTTAAGCAGTTAATTGAAAACATACTAAATTTCGAAAACAGTGCAATTGTCACTTGTACGATTAAAACAAGCAGCCGCTATATTGCTTAGTTTGACAGATGATCCGGAAGGCAGATCAATATACTGGACAAAATACAAGATTTCATCGGATTTGTATGAAACTTGGTATAGTAGGGTTTTTGAGGTCGCTAATTTCGATTTTGACGCCAAAAGTTACAAATTAAAAATGACGGATCCAATATGGCGGCCATAATTTAAAAATTCTCGCAGATTTGCCTAAAACTTGGTACAAGGGGGTTTTTAATGTAACTAATTTCGATCTTGATATCAAAAGTTACAAATTCAAGACGCATCAAAAATTGACAAATTCTTACAGATTTGCCTGAAACTTGGTACAATGAGGTTTTTGAGGTCGCGAACTTCGATTTTGACGTCAAAAAGTACAAATTCGAAATAGCGGATCCAATATGGTGGCCAAGACTTCCAAATTTTCAGAGATTTGCCCAAATGTTTGTAAAAGAATGTTTTTGAGATCGCTGATTTAGCATTTAACGTTGAAAGTTATTAGTTCAAAAATTGTAGTATCCAGGATGTGTAGGTTGCAGTGTTATGCTAGAGCCATTAAAGCAAGTTTTTCAAAGAAAAAAAAAATGAAATGAGATTTATAATGGTTAGGGGCACCTTTTTGTTACGATTTTTCCAAGGAACAATTTTTATTTGTAAAATTTTCCCATATCTCGCTACGTTTTCGAGAAAAACTGAAAATTTCGATTTTTTGAAATTAAATATAGTAACATTTGAATTCATAATCATATGAAAAATTTTTTTGAACCGATTTTTCAAAAAATTAAAATTCAAAAAATACATTTCTCTAATTCATAGCGTCCTAAAATAAAGGGGACTTGTTGAAAGATCATGAAAATCGGAAAAAAGTTGCTTCAACTCATCTACATTATGAAAAATAAGTCTTTCACCAAAAACTTTGAGCATGATTTTTGGCCATTTTTCGGTGTCTCTCATCCCACTGTGGGGCTCCAGAATTGAGATAATTGCGAAGTTTAGTCTTGACCCCACCTTTTGTAACTTCAAACTCAGTGGCGGATTTAGCTGGCGACTAAAGAGCAATTGCCGCCTGGGCCCCCCTAGTTGAAGAGCCCCAGAGCCCTCTCCAGCAGGAAGGCCTTAAAGCATTTGCTCTCTCATATAAAATTCGAAATCTGATTTTATAATTTTTTTTTTCATAATTCTCAGCAATATAATGTGTTGTATTTTTCAAAAATATTTATTGATAGTTTTGAAATTTATTCAAAATCGAGAAAAGTAACAAAATATATTATTAGGTTTTGCACTTTCTAATTAAATGATAGCCCGCCAAAACTGTTTTTGGTCGATGACACTATGTGTCGCCACTTGTCTCGTTTTGTTTATTATTTTGTCAGCGCATGTTTTCTTATGCCACGTATCATAAGAAAGCACTTTATTAAAGCAAACTAAGCAACGAACATTTCGTACGCTTTTCATTCAATATGAAATTAAAAAACAATGAAATAGAATAACAATCACTGGACAAGTCATATATTCAGGTTACAAAATCTATGGGCAATCATCATTGAAGGTACGTAATGTTATGACTTTCCGATAAAGACAACTTAACCTAAATTTTTGTGAATAATATTCGTATAACTAAAGAAATGAATATAATTACATAGAAATCCTACATATATTGTACTTTTCTGCGACTTTAACTCAAATAAACTTCAACTTAACCCAACCTAACCCACACGGATTAAAAACATAACATAATTATGCGCCACTGCTCAAACTACAAGTTAATTGGACTATTTGCACTCCTCATGTTCATGAAACGATGTTAAGGAAATCCTAATTCTATAGAAACTTTGATAAAAAGCACCACTATTAAAATCAGGGTTGAAAGATTTAAAATTATTTTTCCTCTCTTTATGCATCTGTCCAATGTCAGGAGACGAGAAAAGTCCTTCCTCTACAATCTAGGCGAAATGGTTGTCGTGCAATTAATTGGTTATTATCCTCTTGTTCCTGCATGCCTGCATCGATCGAATTTCTGGTAAAAATTGGCAGAGTAATTGATTCTGGACGATCGCGGACCGTAATTGCCGGCACCGGTGGTAACCAGATTATTGATGCGTAGTGAGGTCTTGTCAGGTCGTAAAGAGTGGTTTATACTTTATGTGCTGGCAGTCTGATGTACAAGCACTCGTTTCCCGACAGAGAGAAGTTGAATAATTTTCAATCAACGCGTTCAAAGTCTTTCATCGCTGATAATCGGTTTCGAAAAGGCTCCCAAGATTTATAGGCACAGTCTTATCTACATTCTTACTTTCTTAGGCTCTAAGCAAACATGAACAAACAATCCTCCAATTTACATTTAAACACACCTCGGGTATTTCATATCCAAGATTGCAGCAGCCTGTGTAGAAAAATCGATTGGGACCAGACTGGGTCCCAGTCAGGTTGCCCATCTACCAATTAGGCACCAGCTGGGCACTCCAATTACTCCCAGATTGGGCTCCGCCCTACCGATACAAAATCACTGGAAACGCACTAAATATTCTCAGACGCAGTCAACCTGCTGAGATTTTTCTCTACAAGTACCCAGATAGCACTTTTTAAAGATCCAGTAGTAGGCATCATAAATTTTTTGAAAGCTCATACGCTTGGTTTTTGAATATAATTAAAATTTTCCTAAATAGCAAGGAACTGCAGAGGAGCGATCATCAATTCTTACATAGATACCTGCTATCCCTTCCCCTTCCAGTGCGCACCGACGCTACCCCTCACTCGACTCGAAGCAGCACTTAGAGCAGCTCCGCCTTCAATGTTGGGCTCCCTGCGGAGGTAATACCCTCGATAATCTCCTCGATAATCCCTTTGTCACCTAGCTAACCTATTCCTTGGCTTATTTCTATCTCAAAAATACTAATACAGGTATGTCAAATGAAACCTTTGCCATTTTTTCGAGTTTGAAAATATAGTCGTAGAAATAATGTGGGTCACATACCTTCTCCTTTCCAACGTCTTGTGGGGGGCGGAAAGGCACCCACGTGACTGGTCACAGGAATAATTAACTAAGGCGATAAATTTATACAATATAAAAGACGTATTTTTTTTAGAGCTACAACTTATATTTGAAAGTTTTTCCTCTCGAACCAATATTTATCGAAATAGAAAGAAAAAAATGAAAAAATACACAGAAGGCGGAGCTGTTCAAGTTGCTGCTTCGATTTCGAGTGAGGGGTAGCGTCGTTGCGCACTGGAAGGGGAAGGGATGGCAGGTATGTATGGAGGAATTTATGACTGCCCACTACAGAGAATACCTTGAAAAAGCATCTGGCTAGCGAACCAGGTAGAAAGAGTTCTGGTTGTGAGCAGTGCCCAGATGTAAGAGCTTCAAATATAATTTTTTTTTTCAATTTCCAAATTAGAGATTCAAAAATTGAAAAATCAGAATCCACCGATTATTACAATGACAAATATCTAAAATTCACTTTGAAAAATTCAAAATGTATTATATCTTGCACGTATCACGTAAACTTTACGTGATACGTAGAAACAGATAGCATTTTTAGATTTACCATCAGAGGTTGCGAGCACACAATCAGAAAAGAAGAACCTTCAACAAAAAATTTGAATTCTCTACCAAAAAAAAAGATAAATCTTCAACCAAACAGTTGCATTTTTAACCGAAAAAGATGAAATTTGTACGAGAAGAGATGAATTTTCAACAAAAGTGTTGAATTTTCAATCAAGAAAGATTTTTAAGTCGAAAAAGAAAATTTTTTACAACAAATTGTTGAATTTTCAAGCCAAAAAGACGAATTTTCTACAAAATAGTTGAATTTACAACTCGAATATAAGAATTTCCAACCAAATAGTTGCATTTCCAACCAAAAACAGATGAATTTCCAACAAAAAAAGGTAAATTTTCAACCAGAAATAGAATAGTTAAATTTTGAGCTGAGAAAATTAATTTTCAAGAAAAAAACGAGTTTTCAGAGGAATGCATGCATCTTCAAAGAAGAAATTAATTTTCAACTAGCCTTTTCTATCGGAAGGACGAATTTAGAACAAAATACTTGAATTTTCAATCATATAGTTGAATTTAAAAAAAAAAAATGAATTTTCACCAAAAAGATGAATTTTCAACCAAGAAGAATAATTTTTTACTGATAAGGTCAAATCCTAAACTAAAGGAATTAATTTTGATTCAAGAAGATTGATTTTCTATCAAAAAAGGTGAATTTTCAATAAAATACATAACTTTTCAACTAAAAAAAATAAGTTTTCAACTATAAAAGAAATGGTTGAATTTTCAGTTCAAAAATTAATTAACAACCAAAAAACATGTTTCCAACAAAAAGATAAATTTTCAACTATGATGGGAATAGTTGAATTTTTAGTTCAAAAATTAATTATCAACCGAAAAACCGTGTTTTCAACAAAATAGTTGAATTTCCAACCAAAAAAATTTAATTTAAACCAAAAAGATCTATTATTTTGTCAAAGAAATGAATTTTCGACAAAATTCATAATTTTTAACTAAAAGAGATTAATTTTCAACTAGAAAGATTAATTCTTAAACAAAATTATAATAGTAGACTTTTTAGCAGAGAATAATTAGCTTTCGAAGAAATATAGTTAGGTTTTCTTATTAGGTGTCATTAATTCAGTTCGCATAGTTGAATTTTCTACCGAAAGAGATGATTTGAAAAAAGACGAATTTTCAATCAAGAAGGATTTTTTAGTCAAGAAAGAAAAAGAATGTCAACCAGATTGTTGAATTTTCAATTCAAAAGACAAATTTTCTACAAAATAGTTGAATTTTCGACCTGAAAATATGAATTTCCGAACAAATAGTTTAATTTTCAACCCAAAGAGACGACTTTCCAAAAAAAAATTGAACAGTTGAAATAATAAAATCTTTAACTAGAAGAGATGGATTCTCAACCAAAAATATAATGATAAACTTTTCAACCAAAGAGAATTAACTTTCAACCAAGAATAGTCAGATTTTATTACTTGTTTCGAGAAAAAGGTATGTTTGTAAGACTAAATGCTGGTTATTAACACATTTTCTTATCTAAAACTTATTTCATTAAGCTTCCACGTTTATTGAATTAATAGAATTTATATGTACGTTCATTCTTCAAGTTTATAAAATCTTAGTAAGATTTTGGAAACGGGCGGGGGGCAGAGCACACCTTGTGGTATCTTACATGGTGAGGGGTGAAAATTTAATAAAAACATCTAACTTAATTTATGAATGACCCGTAAATGTAAAAAAAATATTGAAGTTAACTGTTACCTGCATTTCCTTGATATGTAAGGCTAAGTTCATCACCCAAAAATAGTGAATAATAGCTCTGTTTCTTTTTTATTTAAGTGAAAATGTGAGCAGTGCGTCCAATTTTAGAGGTCATAAAATTTACCGTAAAAATGAGTTACTGTCGGACCTAAAGAAAAATAATCACTATTTTCACGTTTATGCATATCGCTGTCTAAAGGTACGTTTTTTACGAGGTGAGGATGTAAATTTTATACTGTGTAACCAAACATCTGAGAAAACACTTCAAAAAGCCAGTTTTATTGGTGATCAGTCTATTGAATCCGATTTTTAAAGATTATTTAATGCTGAGCCAGTCTGGCTCACTCTTAGAAGTGTCATATTTAATTTTTCATCGTCATTAGTGAGTCGTGTCAGAAATGTGTTATATCACCGACAAAGCTGAATACGGAAAAAAATCACTAGATGGCGCTAGATTCTTTTCTAGTTTTATTTTTGAAAACAAATAATAAACTGAAAGACCACCAAAGTTCTTAAATCAATGTAACCAGAAAGTGAGCATGAATTCTCTCGAGCAATCCAAGAATTCCAGACTAATTGCTCTCAGAATCTGGAATGCTTGTCATTCGAGGAAAAAGGGAAGTCGAGAGGAGAATCGTTCGGAAGTGAACCTTCTCGATGCATACGTCACATACCGGATTCTCATTCGATCTTCTCTTATTAGCCATCCCGGCGATTTCATTACCACGGAGAATATGTAAACGCTGCAATTTAGACCAATTGAATATGCTCTTCAATATCAATTACGCCTGATTACTGGTACGTGATGATGAAAATTGACATGAGATATTGAAATTTCAATATCGATTAACGATATTGAAGTTAGCGATGGGAGATTCTCGAAAAAACAGAATTTATTAATATTTCATTATACCATCAAGTCAAATCCCTTTCAGTATAAGCGTAAATCGTTCGGTTCTAGCTTCGTTATACTACCGGAGATCAAGGAATTCGCATGGTAAGGGTAAGTACGGGACGTGTAGAAGAAGGGATAGTTTTTAGATCGACCTAGAAGTCGCGTTTTGCTTACTCAAGCCACACATGCTTTCTACAACACCGCTCCGACACGAGTCGCTGATCAATCCCTCTAGCAATCACCCAAGGTGAAGAGCTTCACAAAGCCATCGTATACCATGATTCACACATAAACAATCAAACTGACTGATAAACCCATGAGAAGATCCATACTCCTTACCCCAACCACTGTTTTCTTATCCTTTCTTTCAGACAAAAAAGTTTTTGTTTTATTCACGTTAATATTGAGACCGATACTTTTCATGCAGGTATCCAGTCTGCTCAACATTCTCTGCAAATCATCAACTGATTCTGCCTTAAGAATCTCATCATCTGCAAACGCCAGTCCACGCATTTTCACTGCCTCGAGATCAACAACTTCTTCGTCAAAGAGAGCCACTTTTGGACATTTGCCCATTCATATATTGAAAATCCAAGAGGACACAACGTAGTCCTACGAAAAGCCCTGCTTAATATAAAACCAATCGCTTAGTTGTCTATTTACTCGTTCATTTGATTTAATACCATTATATATTGATTTTATTGCTTTTAAAAGCCAAGCATTCACTTCATACTCTTTCAGGACTTCTTAAAGTTTAGATTCATCCACCTTATCGAAATCTTATTCCAGATCAACTGTACAAAAAACTTTTTTGTTCACTCTCAAACTTTTTTCTGTGACCTATCTCTAGCTAAATATCTGATAAATATCTGATCCGTACATGAATTCTTTTGCATAAATCCACATTAAACTCCCCAGATCTTCTCCTTAGTTATTCCCATGACCTTACCAATAAGTATTCTGGTGAGTATTTTGCTCAGGGTACTTAGCGAGCTAATCACTCTACAATTAGCACAGTCACCTTTATCACCCTTTCCCTAGTAGAGGGGAACGATAATTGCCCTTCTCTAATCATTTGGAGCTTCACCGTTTTTAGTACACGTATCCATGAATTTGCTTAGTCACATAAACAAATATTTACTACCGCTCCTAAGCATTTCAGCGGTGATTTCATTCACACCAGCAGCCTTACCATTATTTAGTTTCTTAAATGCGGACATAGACATAGACTTGAGATGCACACTCTTATTACCTAATTCTGGTTTGCAGTCTTCTCTATGATGACTCAATGTTTATGCAGCTTTCCACGATAAAATATTTGTACTTCTGGTTTCTGTGAATTCTCTATCTTAACTCGTGTCTGCTTTAACTTTTTATTAATTCTCCTTCTCTATCCTTGACTTAGGTTCATTTTAGTATCTATGAAGTAGTGATCCGTCCCATATTTTGTCCCTTATACTGTGGCTTTCGCCTCTGCACCAAGTATGCATGCGGATCATTTTATGCCTGAACTAAGTATTTGTATTAAACAAGCATTTTTCTGAACATGAGCCAATCAATTCCTCGCTGTTACTGTTCGGTTTTGGGTCTTCGAAATGACCAAAGAGCCTTCGGTACCTTTGCGTTGCACACCAACCCAGCCATTCACATCTACGAGTAGCATGATTCTTTCGCCAGGATCGCAAGTACCTATAATATCCTTTAACAAGTCGCAGAAGATATCTTTCACATCACTACAGTCATCGTCAGCTGTATGTATTTTTGTAAATATTTCGCCCACGGTAATGACGAGGCTAATCGCTCTATAATTATTACAGTCTGCTATCCAAGGGAAAAACTTAGTAAGTGACATTTGTCATAGTGACTGTTTTCGGGCATATATGCTAGGGAAAATAACCTCTATAGCAAATGTCACTTACTAAGTTCTTCCGTTGGACAGCAGCAGTCACTTTCATCATCCTTCATCTTGTGAAGGGGAACAATAATTACCATTCTCCAGTTATTCGTAACTTCCCCATTCTCAACACACATATTCATCAACTTGCTCAGTCACTCAAACAAATCTACTTCACTGCTCTTAAGCATTTCGGCGGTAATACCATCCACACCAGCAGCCTTACCATTCCTTACCTGGATTTTTTTTGGGCTAAAATATATTGTTTGCCGAAGCAAAATATGAAAAATCTATTTTCTGTTTTTACTTCAATTTTTTTTACGATCTTAGGGCTACTTGAATATTAGGGCGAACTATGGAAAAATTAACGCTCTTTAAATTGTTTCACCTTGAGAACGGTATATTCTGTAAAGGTATATGATTTTAACTTCTTAAGAACATAAAACTTTAAATTTTGAAGAGAAAATTGATATTTTCAAAAATTTTATTGATGTCATAAAATGTGAGTTTTACTTTATGAAGGAATAGTTGAGCGAGGACGAAACTCACAGGATATCTCCCTCATATAACAATGAATCTGAAAAAAGGAATAAAAGAAAATTTTGTCTCTTCGAGAAAACTGACTTTAAAGTTGTTTCGAAAAATGTACGCCATTTAGGTAATTTTTTTGATTTGATAAGTTTCTTTAAGGAAAATGAAAGAGTGTAGATATCACTATGAGCTGTCGTAGAAAAATGCAAATACTTTTTCATAATTAACATAAATATTCAAGTAGTCCTAAGATCGTGAAAAAATTTTCTTCTTAAAAAAAAAATACGTTTTTCATACTTTGCCTTGGAAAATAATATATTTTAGCCCTAAACGATTGCGTGACATGACCAGGGTCGGGCTGCCCGATTTCATATGAAATCACTCCAATCACAAATAATTAATTTTTAAAACTTTCAAATTCTTTCAAACATTATGAAGTCTGTTAAACCACGATATCGCTTGAAAAATTTCTGAATCCTGTGGTCTTGTAGAATCTCACAAAGTCCCTCAAAATCACGTATGATTCATTTAGATTTTCGGAAATCCCTTGAAATTCTTTGAAACCTGAAGGAATCCCTAGAGATCTTTGAAAATTTATTTGAGAAATCTTCAAAATCTTCAAAAATCCCATGCGATCTCTTAAAATCTTATTAAATCCGTTTAAATGTTTGACATCCCGGAAAAATTCTTGAAACCTTTCAAAATTCTTTGGAATCTTTGGGAATCCTTTGACAGCCATTAAAATCCTTCAAAATCTCTTCAAAGTGCTTAGAAATCTTTCACAGTCTCATGAAATTCTTCATAATCCTTTGAAATCTTTGGAAATCCCTTGGAAACAATTGAAATCCTTTGAAATCTCTTATCATTCATTGGAATCTCGTTAAACTCTTTCAAATCTTCCAAAATCTTTGTAAGTCCTTAAAAATCTCTTGATATCCATTAAAATCTCTTAAAATTTCTCATTATCTCTTAAAATCCAGTTTCTGGGAATCCATTAACATCTTTTAAAAATCCGTAAAATCCTTTGAAATTTTTAGGAATCCCTTGAAATCCTTTGGAATCCAAAAAAATCTCTTAAAATTACTCTTCATTTAAATCAGTCATTTCTGCTTACGAAATAGTCGTTTTAACGAATGAAGCAGTCAATATTGCTAACTGAATTAAACCATCACTTGGATTGACTGATTTCTAGTAAGGATGGGCGCTACTCCAAAAAAAAAAAAAAATCGATTCTCATAAATAGATTCCCCTAGAAATCTTTGAAATCCCGTAAAAATTTCTTGAAAATCTTAATAATACTGAAGATTCTTTGGAACCTCCGGAAATATTTTAAGGTTCGTTCAAATCCCTTAAAATTCCTTCAAATTCTTTGAAAGCCTGAACAATCCCGTGAGATCTCTTGAAATCTCACGAAATTCGTTTAAATGTTTGTCATTTCGTAAAAATTCTTGAAAGCCACAGACGGTATATAATCGGTAAGTGGAAGATCATACCTTCTGAACGAAATACAGTTTGTGTTAATTGGATCAACCGTTATCAAGATTTATGCCAGTAACTGAAAAGGAGCCAAAAGATACGTTTTTTGCAAATATCACGAAAACACTTCCCTGTAAAAATTAATGAATGTCATTTTCTTTTTCAGCGACCCACAATATTAGTCTAAAAACCCTTTTTTCTCCTGGTACATTTTTCATGTAAACTAGTGTAATCAATCCAACAGTCGATGCCAAGGAAGATTCAAGATGATTTTTAGTGAAGTGTCGAGAGCAAAGAACATAATTTGACTCATCGAACTCGAATACCCCCGAGCTAATTAAAGGCAGAGCTTTTGCTGATGTGAGATAAGGTCGCGTCGTAGGTGGCCCAGAGTAGATGGGCCGTCCGACAGTTCTGCGATTGCTCGTGACTCGAGAGGGCGATAGAACCCAAGAATAGAGAAGCACTAAAAAAAAAAGAAGGAAGAAAAAAGGATAGATATAGAAGCAAGAAGGAGACACTTGGTCTACGGGGTCTGCATAAGTACGAGATCACGTTTTTCGTGGACGTCTACGTCTTCGTCTAGAAATAGAGGCTGCGTGTTTGCCCAGTGGAAGTATTTCTAGTAAACTCGCTTCCAGGTTCATTGTCACACGTGTGAACTCAACTCTGTTTACCTGTCGTCTAACCACCCGACTTGATTATCCATGCGATCTAAACTGCGTCCCTCTTACGCCGTCTGGTTAATGAACTAAACTTTGCGCGTCTTCCAGGACCAGCTCTTCTCCTCAGCACTACTTCCTTCCCCATATTCTCTTCCTGCTACTCGCAATAAATTATCATAATGAAGAGTCCGCATGTTTCCTTCTTCATCTTTTTCATCTTTCCTTTCTTGTTCCAGCTTTCTTGCAGATTCTCCGCGAAACTTCACTTTTAGTTCGTTTCAACCTGGGGAAATGATTTAGCAATTATACAGATTTTCAGACTTCAATTCTACTTCCAGTTTAAAAATGGTAGTCGCCCCATTATTTTCACAAAAATGCACGAATCACATGTTCAACACAGAAACAGAAGCGGCCCAATTATTTCCGTAAAAGTCCATCAATCCCATTTTCAGTTCAGAAAAGGAGAAGCCTATTTATTGACCTAGAATTGCTGTAATCCTATTCGCAGCTCAGCAACAGGAGCAGCAGTCCAATTATCATCCTGGAAGTCCATTTTTCCAATTTTCAATCCAGAATCATGAGCAACTCAATTATCCCCCTAGAATTGCACCAATTCCATATTCAGTTTAGAAACAGCAGCCGACTTGTTATTCCAGAAGTCATCAATCCGATTTTCAGCTTAGAAACAGCAGCAGCCCAATGAATATTCTAGAAGTGCACCAATCCCGTTTCCGGCTCAGAAACTGCAGCCGAATTATTACCCTCGAAATGCAGCAATCCTATTTTCAGCACAGCAACAGGAACAACAGCTCAATTATTACCCTAGAAGTGCACGAACACTATTTCCAGCTCAGAAATAAAAGCAGCTACATTACTTCACCAAAAGTCCATCAGTCCCATTTTCGACTGAGAAAGAGCAGAAGCCCAATTTATGTCCTGAAAGTGCACGTATCCCATTTTCAGGTCAGAAGCAAGAGCAACAACCCAATTATCACCCTAGAAGTGCACAAACACCATTTTCAGCTCAGAAACAAAAGCTGCTACATTATTCCCATAAAAGTCCATCAATCCCATTTGTAACCCAGAAACAGGAGCAGCCTAATTATTAACCTAGAAGTGCGCTAATCCCACTTTCATCTCAGCAACAGAAGTGACAGCCCAATTGTTACCCTAGAAGTACACGAATACCATTTTGAGCTTAGAAACAGCAGTAGCCAAATTAGTAAACTAGAAGTGCACCAATCTCATTTTCAGCTCAGATACAGGAGCAGCAGTCCAATTATTACCATAGAAGCGAAGAAAACACAATTTCAGCTCAGAAGCAGCAGCCGAAATACTACCCTAACAGTGCACCAATCTCTCTTAAGGCTCAGAAACGGCAGCAGCCCAATTATTACCCTAGATGTCCAACAATCCCATTTGTAGCTCAGAAACATCAGCAGCCCAATTTTTACTCTAAAATCCCACTAATCCCATTTTCAGCTTAGAATGGCAGCAGCCCAATTATTATTTCAAAAAGTCCATTTATGCCACTTTCAGCTTAGAAACAGCAGCAGTCTAGTTATTACCCTAAAAGTGCACTAATCCCATTTTCAGCATAGAAACTTGAGCAGCCCAATTATTACCCTAAAAGTCCACTAATCACATTTTCAGCTCAGAAACAACAGCAGCACAATTATTACTTTAAAAAGTCCATTAATGCCACTTTCAGCTTAGAAACAGCAGCTGCCCAATTCGTACCCCAAAATTCCACTAATCCCATTTTCAGCCTAGAAACAGCAGCAGTCCAATTATTACTTCAAAAATCCATTCATCGCATTCTCAGCTTTGAAACAGCAGCAGCCTAGTTATTACCCTAAAAATCAACTAATAAAATATTCAGCTCAGAAACAACAGCAGCCCAATTATTACCTTAAAATCCCAGTAATTTCATTTTCAGCTTAGAAACGACAGCAGCCCAATTATTACTTTGAAAGTCCATTAATGCCACTTTCAGCTTAGAAACAGCAGCAGTTTAGTTATTACCCTAAAAGTGCACTAATCTCATTTTCAGCTCAGAAACTGGAGCAGCCTAGTTATTACCCTGAAAGTGCACTCATCCCATTTTCAGCTTAGAAACTGGAGCAATCCAATTATTACACTAAAAGTCCACTAATCACATTTTCAGCTCAGAAACAGGAGCAGCAGTCCAATTATTACCATAGAAGCGAAGAAAACACAATTTCAGCTCAGAAGCAGCAGCCGAAATACT